>LFMI01000816.1:57876-79322 GCA_001050175.1 Trichoderma parareesei | reverse complement strand
GGGGGGGGGCTGAAGTGAGCGAGAGAGAGTGAGAGAGGAGAGAGAGAATAGGGGAACAAGGAGAGACGGCCGCGGGAGGCAGGCAGGCCAACTGCTAGTGAGTGAGGGTAGTATTGCGGTAGTGTGGTAGTGTTGCAGTAGTGATATCTGATGAGGTTGAGATGTAAGTTTATGCAGATGAGGAATCGTTCGAAAAAGGATCGTGAGCGGCCCGCAGGAAACTGATAAATGAACGCAAAGAGGGCCTGGGCTGTCGACGACAGCAACAGGAGGAGGGGGGAAAGAGATTAAGAGTGACGGGGCATTAAGATGCGATTGCAGCAGATCGAAGAGATTCCAGAAATTGGATGATTGATTCCCGGAGAGAGCGAAGTCGTCTGGGCAGGGGACGAGTATACTTGTAAGTGTTGCCGTCGTCAACAAGGCCGCTCCCTGAGCAACCCCAGCGCGAGAACAAAAATACCACCATGCCATCCACCATGCTGTCTGGTGGCCCTACTGCCTACTCCGTGCTCCGTACGTAGTTTGAGCCAAACTGACGGGGCCAGGCTTCTGGACACGCTGAATGCCGGGCCCGTTGCAGGACCCCCGGTGCCCTTCTCGCGATCCCAGGAGCCAGTATGGGGTTGCAGCCGGGGCCTACAGCGCCTGCGTCTGCGTAAATGCGCGAACGGCCGGCTTCTCTGCATTGGCGTACCCGCAAGGCACATCCTCGAAGTTGGAAGTGACAGGGGTAAGCCAGGCTGGGTTTCAAGGAGCTGCTGGACCAATCAGCAAATCGGCCATCAGCCATATGAGATCGGCCGCGACGCCTCTGCCTTCAAGTTGAGCCATAATGGAGGCACTGAAACCCCGTCGACAGAGCGCGTGAAACCAATCGAGGTAATAAACGGCCCCTTCTCGTCAAGTTCGAGGCCAATTAATTCGAATTTTGGCTGCTGGACACGTCAGACGACAGGAGCAGACAAGGCCTGTCGCGTCTACTGCATTTTGGGCCAATCCGCACACGACGCCGAACCAAGAGAAGGCTGAAAGTTGAGCATGGTAAGCGGGTGCCCAACGCCCCTAGGCCGAGATGAGATAACCACCATCAGCCAGTTTCGCGATCCAGGCCATGGCAGACGTACGATATCGAGAGACTGGACTGGACAGCACACACATCAACGGTCGCCCTGGTAGTTCAGGCGAGGCGAACAGACGAGTGTTCCCCCCCCTCCGCAATCACCGCCAGCTGCTCGCCATGCCCATTATCCATGCTCAGATCAGAAACGCCTCTCCAAGCAGACTGGGCCAGGGTTGGTGTGTAAATGACGCCACTTGTAACTAAGCAGACATCTAAGCGATGCAATTTATCTTCGTTTTTTCCCCTTCCCTTCCCTCTTCCTCTCTTGGTTCGATATTGGGGGAGCAGGAACCCATGTCCGGGCACGGTCCACAGAGCCGGGTAAAAGACGTCGCAATAACGGCTAGTCAGGGCAGCCGAGTTGAGACCGAAAGGGCGATTCATCTCCCAGACATAACCTGATCTTTGGCAAGGCAAAACAAGCCGGAGAGGGCATCCTTCACCGTTAACAGCTAGAGCCTGTCACGGCTTAGGTGGATTCGTCGACTAAAAAAAGAAGCCTTCGGAAAATAAGTGTCGGCCTTATAGCCATCTCCAGACAGAAAGGCAGAGTCACGAGCGAGCAAATGTGCCCCGGACAGACAGCAAGTAACGGCGAGCGACGTAGCATGCGTCACATACTGACGTGACATGCGGGCAACACCACATCATCAGCTTGGGTAGAGGGAAGCCCTGCCGGCCCGATCGCCCCGTGTCCTAGAGCTGCTGCTTTTGGGTGCTGTGCCTGATGGTGGTGGTGGCCGTTGTTTCCCAGGCTTATTAGATCGAGCTTTGACTCTTTGCCACGTCCAGGTCGAGCACCGTGCTCGGTCTGCATTGCATCTCCAGATTCCCATCTGCGATAGCATCTGATCTGACATCTCAATTTTCAGTCCTAGTGGCCGAAAGGCATAAGCGTAGACAACAAATGCGGCCAAGTCGCGGTTCCAAGGGTTCGACTTGACACCATACAGGCTTTACCTGCAGCCCCGGGGGTGCTAAAGATAGTTTCTTCCTGGGCACAAGGCCTGCCAAACGGCCACATCAGCTAGAAACCAGGCTAGAATCACGGGAGAAGGTTCGACCACGGAGACCCGCACGAAAGAAGAAATCGAGACGACGAGATGCGAGATGCTATAACACGGTAATCTCCAGCAGAACAGCCCAAGATCCACACACAAAGTCGGCAAGGCCGCCGTTGGGTAAGGTACGGACGGAGTGGGAGGGGTAGCAACGAACACCCTGGGTGCGGGGAGGGTGCCAGAGGGCAGAAGTGTCAAAACGGAAAACGTGCTCGCGTTCGTCTGTTCCTGTTCGTGAGCCACGGTGTTGGCTTGGCTTGGCTTGCTTTGATATCAGGACTTGATGGCAGACTCTCGTCAGACAAGTCGAAACCAAGCCGATTGCAGCAACGGTCACGAGCCCAGTGCTTCACAAACCCAAGAAGGAGGCGCGTCCCGCCGCTGACCGGTTCCAAGAGGACCAAGAAACGCTGGCTGATGATTTGTGCTACTACTAGTCGAAAGTACAGTTAGCGGTACTCCAGGCAGTAGCATATTGTCCAGTAGGAGCACGGGGAGCAGTCGTCGTGAAAGGTATGACGTTCTCGATGGTAGCATCCGTTCCCTCTCCAGCGGCGGGCTTGTCCCGTTTGCCTGCAACCCAACCCAGCCAGGCGGCTACCTATTCTCCGACCAGCCGTGAGACAAGAACAGGCACGGTCCGGCACACGAAGGGGTGGTAGCAGCAGCTTGCTTGCTTGCTGCATGCGAGATGCCCAGCTGCGAGATCACGCCTGCAGGGAAACGGTGTCGCCGCTGCAAGAGGGAGATGACCGAGTCGGCCTTGGAAGCCGATCACGAGCCAGCAGAGGCCCCGGCCAAGCGTGTGTCAAAGGCCATATGCGGAAGTAGGTAAAACGCTTGGCTGCAAACCAGCGAGGGCCCAGAACCCCCGCAATAGATTAAAGGAGGAGACGGACGGCCGGTAGAGCCATAGTATCTGCAAGGCAGCGGACGACGCTATCCATCCGGCAGTGGCCTCTTTGGATGCTGTCGACGCTCGACATGACATGCGACTGGCCCTCCCTCCAAGTCGATCCACGGGTGTGGCACCGGAGCTCGCTGGAGCGCCCACAGACCTGCATTAGCCTCCAAGACTGTAAATTGCGAACCCGCTCTGGCGTTGGCTCCAGCTGCAGAGAGCTTCCGTTGTGCGTTGCTCGCCGGCGGTTTCTCCCCCTCGCGTTCCCTCTCGCTGCTCTTGCTCTGCTGTCCGAGAACCCGAGGAAACGAGGGAGGGTTGTCAAGTTTCCACAAGCTGAGCCGGACGGACCGCCCTCGCCTCGAGAGGGGCCCGAGATGCAGAATGGAGACATGGGATGCTGCGCATGACGGGGAATACTGTAGGGAACAGAACGGTGGAGATGCTGTTTGAAGCTGCCCTGATGCGACGCTGCCCGCGCTGTGATTTGCCGTCAGGTTGACTGCATCGCCAGGGGGGGTTTGTCGCAGGTAAATTGCTGGATCGCTGCCATTGGCCGTTTTAATCCGCAGCCCTACACTAGGGGGTACAAGGCATCCGGCGCTGAACGCCCGCGGAAACTGCGGTACCTGACAGGGGTGCCCTCTGTAGCTCCTCTGCAGCTCCTCTAAAGACCCCTCTCGATATGCGTTTCAGATCCGTTTTACAGCACCTGGCCCTAAGCCCGAAACATCCAATTATCATGCCACTCGCTCACACCAGATGGAAAGGGTCGTCCATCTCGCACAAACGAGTTTGAAGATGCCGCTGCTGCCACGGCCATTAGTATTACATACGAGGACGCGCAACGGAGGTGGCCTAACAGTATGATTACCTATCTACTCCTCCGTATATACCCAGCAGTAATTGCAACGGCAACGGCGACGACGACCGCTCAGCTCAGCTCAGCTCAGGCTGCCGGTGAAACAATGGCAAGGCCACGCCGAACGCCTCGTGCCTGGAGATGCGAAATGAAGTCGTATTCCACGCCAGATTCAGATCCCAGCCCCGTCCCTATATATATCCTGAGGCCACCAGACAGACTGCTAGTGCCTAGTGTCGATCTCGTCACAACCCTGTCACGGATCTGTACGGGTATATTGCGTCAGAATCTTGATTCGAGATCTTTGCTTTTGGTCGCCAATGGCTCTTGTGTATTGACGAGAGCTGTCTTGCATGATGCGCCGCACCATGTCTTGCTTTCCTCGCGGTTTGCCACCGGCGTCGTTGACAAGGCGTATACGTATTACAGCACCAAATGCACAAGCCGGGGACGGAACGATGGTGTTCAGATTCCTCAGATAAGGGCCCCTCGCTTGAAAGGGAGCAGAGAAACGAACAGGTCGCTTTGATATCTGTAAATTTCGCTAATAGGGCTGGCCTAATTTGAGCACCTACCCGGCAATCGGTCAATGTAGCAGAAGCGATTCGACATCCATCCTTCAAGTACTGCGATCCGTCGCTCATGTCCGCTGCTGCACCTCTCCGGCCACGCCGTTCAGACAATCATGTTTTCGAGTTGGCGCTTTCTCGAATAGTTCCGTCCAAGATAGAAACGCTAGTCCTTGTTAATTCTCTTCCAGACCTCATTCTCTGCCGCCGCAATGCTGTCTCCTGCAGCTGCAGCCCACTTCTTTGCTGTATTCCAGATGCTGTCCTCTTCGTTGGCTTCATAGTAATCCTGATTGACTGAGGCGTTGTAAGCCTCCCGCTGGTCGCGTGTGAAATCAGCGGCATTGGCATTCTGCTGGTAGCCTGGAGGATGCGAAAAGTCGGGCTCGGTGGTTTCCCTGCCTTGCAAGAATGTTGGTTGCGGTACGTTTGGCGAATACGCTGTGGATGTGGATGATGACGTTCCTCCATTAGCGGCGTAAGTCGTCGTTGGAGGCGGGTAAGACATTTGAGGCGGCATGGGCATGGTTTGCGCCTGTGATTTCTGTAGTGTCTCTCCGGCCTTGGGTGGAGGTGGCAGGCTGCTTTTCCCTGGTGGCGAAGGCATAGCACCAGGCTGAGGAGGCGGAGGGCTTGGGTCGACTTGAGCTGTTGATGTTGGCTTATATCTGTCGGACAGCTGGGGGACTCCTGTCTCAACGGGCAGCGATGGTCTGGCGCCCGGCTGCGCAGGGGGATACGCTGTTGAACTCTGTGGCGACGTTGTCGTTGGCTGTGGCCTCACATTCCGCTCGTTGTCCTCTGGAAGCGCTGTCTGTGGAGTGATTCCTGATGCCTTGGAGGGGGCAGTGATGGGGCTGGAAGTATATACCGGTACAGGCATCCTGAGTTGATGGGCACTGAATGCACCAACCTGGTGAGAGATGCTGCGTATAAGTGAAGGTGGTGGGTAAGTGAATGCGTGCTGCTGTGTAGCTGTCGTCGTGAATGACAATGTAGGCAAAAGAATGATATTCTGGTTACTGAATTGGATGCTGAGGCTTGTCGAGAGGCAGACGATGGATGTTGTCCTTTTGGGTGTTGATGGTTGCCTTGAGTGAGGTGGTTGGAGAAGGGAGGCTGAGCTACGTCATCTGAGTGACATGCATCAGGTGACTTGCGACCAATGCGACACTGTCCAAGCACCTGTGGGGAAGCCACGATGTCTGCTGTTTCCGGTTTCCTATTTCAGTCGATACTCGAAAAGAGCAGTAAAACACCATGTATCTCCATCAGCAGCTTTGATACCTAGGAAGCCTCCAGTACCTAGGTGAATCATCGTGGAGCGTGACGTCTTGATAAAAATTCTGCAATGACATGGTTGGAAAGAAGCCATTACAGGGTAGGACTACCTAGTACGTGAATTGTGCCACGTTTATACATGAGGGCACCTTTATGGCAAATCATAGCTTCAAACATAGACCATCCATGACAATACGCTACGTTGCGTTAATCTATCCCGTCAAGACAATTATGTTACGTTCATTTATTTGTTCCATCAAGGCAATTATGTGATGCTGTGCAAAGCTGTTACGAATGTAGACGAAGGACGTACGGGCTCAAAAGGTTCAAGGAGTCTGGGTTCGATAAAGAATTACACCCTGCCGTCGGGTACATGATAGTGAGAGGACCAGACTCCTAGCTCCCGTTTCCCACTACTCAACACCTGTTAATACTTATAGCATCAGCCCTTCCTTGGTAGGGCAAAAGGACAGGCCGAAGCCGATACCTTCGACTGCGCAGCCTTTGCCAATCGCGCAGTTTCTTCCACCCCCTTGCCCATCTTATTCCGTGGCCCAATGTCCTCGAACAAGAATCCATCCGGCAGCATTGCCTCTCCGCCGTCTCCAGCAACCTTGAGGCCACACGCTCGTCGGAACAAGCCTTCGGGGCCCCAGCGAGCCCAAAAGGTGGCGGGGGCGTACCAGGGGTCCTTGAGGAAGTGGTAGTGCTTGATGCGACCTGTCACTGGATCCGGTTCGCTGATGAAGGTGGCGGGGACGATGCGAGGCAGACATAGATAGCGTATGAAGAGCTTTCGGGTGAGAAGGAGAGAGTATGCGATGACGGACTCTACTATGCCAGGCTCGGTGAATCTATGACCGCATTTAGCATTGCACCAGAAGAAAATGCAGATGGAGATGGAGATCAAGACGACCATATTCAAGATGGAGACGACGGAAGAACAGCAGAACAGGAAGAAGACAAGGGAGGCTCACCCAAAGGCATGCCGCATGCGCTCGCCCATGAGAACCATGAGAATCTTGTACCCAGGCGCCCGCGAAAACCTGGGATACGCCGACAACATCAATTCGACCAGAACCTGACCCAGCTTGGCGATGTCCGGCGAAGGACCCAGATGCTTGTTCTCATATTCGGCCGCCCACGCCGCCACGTCGTCCATGAAGTCGATGCCATCCTTCCACTGGTCCTTGCCCAGCTCGGCCTTGTAGTCAATGTCCATCATCTCGCCAATGTACTTCCAGAGCGTGGCAATGGCCGCCACCTCCATGTCGGCCATTTCTCTCCACTCGTAGAGGCGCATCCAGCGGACGGGCTCGTGCATGGACTCGAAGAGGACGTAGAGCATGTCCCCGTTGCTTATCTTGCCGCATTGCCTGTATGGTTGGTGGAGGAAGTTTGTGCGGGCGACGCTCTTGGCCAGGGCCTCGGATCCGGGTGGAAAGTTTACGTAGCTGAGGGGGACATGGTCAGCGAGAAGAGCTCTTCGTTGAGCAATCTTTAGGAGAGCAAGACTCACCCAGCGAACAAGACTTGGGTATCATCGTATCTTATCACCGGTCAGTAAGCCTCACTCCATGATCCAGTCCATCCAGGTAGTAGGCATATCCTGCACACCGTTTAGAGGCCTCGTTAGGCCTAGCAAGATCGCTGACTCTATATAAAAGATTGCCAATATTGTCTATAGCGTAGGTCTAACATGCATGTCAATCAATAAATACCATCGGTACGTTGCGTTAACCGGGAGACTCGGGGGAGCTCACCTTGAAAATGGCATAACGAAGTGAAAAGTCATAAAGCACAGGAAATTCGTAGATGCTGAGATAATAGACAATCTTCTGCGCATCCTCATTCGTCATGCGAGACAGCGACTCTCTATCCGGATAATTCAGTCGCTTGCGCATCGTCCTGAGTCTCCGGAACCGAAGCGAGGAGCAGAGCACGGCATAAAGGGTGAAGCCGGCGACGGAGTAGAGCACCCATGGGCTTGTTCCCAGCTGGCTGGCGAGGCCATCGCCGTTGCTGGAGAAGAGAGACCTCATGAGCGCTGGGCGGTGGTGATGACGAGAGGCGAAAGGGTCGAGGAAGTTTCGAGGGGACGACGTTGGGAGGAGGATGGCCGTGAGGGGCGTGTCTTATGTAGGTAGGTAGGTCGATTTATAGGTACATGCATATATAGCATCACTCTCTTATTCAGATGCCTTAGTGCCACAAGACTTATATGCATCCACGCAAAACCGGGCGTGAGAGGTAAATTACCTCTAGGCTTAATAGGAACGAACGGGAATAGAGAAGGATATATAAGCAATGAGAAAGAAAGCTCCACGTCACTTATCAAAGCAAGGGGAAAGATCCATCAGCAGCCACCCTCGTGTGTGCGTGAGTGTGAGTGGTGTGAGTGTGCCGCCCGCCCCCGTGGGAGGTTCTCCGAGGAATGTGATGAAAAAATTGGAAAAGTGATGATCCAGTAAATAATAGGTGTTTTTCATCGGAGACAAAATTGACAACGGAGAAAAAAAAAAAGCAAAAAGCATAAGTAAGAAAAGCACGGGCTGTGCTTGTGTGCGTGTTTCAAACTCTCCCGTCTCCAAATCATGAGCGGCTGCAGGAGGGACTTGGGGGATTGGTCTAGCCTCGGTTACATTGACACAGACTTGGGGGACAGGGGACGATAACGGGGTCTCTTTCACTGTACATCTCAGTACTATGCTTCATTGTTGGTAATGGCCGAAATCCAAATACCGGTAGTATCTGCATCAGACGTGCATGGCCACTGAGGTCAATGACCGGCTCACGGCTCACAGGCACTTTAAACAGAGGAGAGGATTGCTATATCACTACCCAAACAAGGAAAGCATATGCAGCCCTAGGGAGTCAAAGATTGCAACCCAGTGACTATCCAACAAGTACGCGAGGCGTCGAGACCACATCACGAAGATGCGGGCAGATGGAACCTCCATGCACGGATAGGACGGCTAGGTGCTGATTTGAGCATCAAGCGAGACGTCGTCGGTTGAGCTCATCTGCTTTGGGCACTCGATTGCACCTATCAAGCCTATAGTAGTTTTACTGAGTACTTCTACTACCCATCATAGTAGTATTATTCCACTCAATGACAGAGACAATGGAGAAACTGCATTCATTCAGGCCCAATTTTGGCTAGGGATGCATTTGCCCACTTACATAAATTTCGACTAAGACACGCACCCTCCCTTGCTTTCCATCGAGCCAATGATTACACTTTACTATAACACATCCATCTTTCTCTATTCGCGCGGGATATCTCCCGAGGCTTCTTCTGAATCCTGCAGGCTCTTCCCATTGGCCGAGCGTTGCATCTAGGCTCACCGAATGTTTGTATCACAGAAGCAGTCACGGGATCAGCCCTCGTTGATATGAGTGCAAGAGGGCGTAACTTTAAGTGCCTCTATATCTATCTGATACAAAGTACTCATGACATGCTGTATATCAAGCATTTACATGACGATTAGTCATACTCGGATTCCACATGCAATTCATCTGTGAACAAAGTGATTTTCTCATTGGTTAAATCGATTGTCCTCTGACTTGGGTGGCCAAAACCATACTACCACGATACGTGAACAAACCCGTTCAAGCTGACAAGGATGGCACACTCAGATGGCCCGAGAAACAGCGTGTAGACTTGCTTTGGCTTCTCAGATGTAACTCCAAAATAATCGCTACCAGCTCGACTCCTCCTCCCCCAGCAACTACTAATGCATGTCGCTAGTGTCTCCTCCATCTCTACAGGTGCATTAGGGAATCGAGTTTGCTGTTAGCTGACCTTGGTCGCATGTGAATGGCTTTTCCAATGGCATCAATAGCGATGATCATCTTATGAAGGGACGCATTATCGTGAGTTCAATGGGGCCAGTGCTTAGTTATGAGTCGAAAGACAAGCAACCGTAAGAACCTCTATGCACCCTCCAATGTCGCCCCGAAGCGAAAACGTCTGGCGAGGGGGCCATAAGGTGCTCGAATAATAACAATAGAAAACAAAATGAAAGGGTAGATAGATGTCCTCTCGAGCTCTCTAACCCCCATTCTGCTCTGCTATAGCAAGTTGCCAATCGGCACAAGCGATACATCCTGATTACGAGAATAGCACAGATCTCCTATATCCTTAGTAGCAAACCGATAAACTCCAATGCTCCCTCTCGTTTTCGTGCCCATCCTCGCGCCCAGACAGGCCTTGGTGCCGAGGTTTATGCAAATATCAACCAACATCTACCACGCCCAGAGCACCTTGTGGTGGAGCGTACGCGCGCCGAGTCGCTCAAACTCAAATGGCGTGATCCACGAATCGTTGGTCGGCAGCTTGGCAAAGACACTCGCTCCCTTCCAGGTCACAACCTGCTCGTCCATATCCCTGGCGCTTCGACTGACAAGTATCCTCTCGCTGAGCTCGGGCTTCAACGCCTTCAGCTTCTCCTCCAGAACGACGGTGAATTGTGGGATCTTGGCTCCGCCGCCGACGACCATGATGCTGCCTAGTAAGTCGCGGACCTTCTTGTCGTCGCCCTTAGCGGCGTTGTGAATGCTTGTCAGAATGGCAATGTCCAGCGGTGCCAGGGGCAGCACCTCGTCTCGCTCGGCTGCGATTTCTATGGCGCCGCGCGCTGGTTCGACAAAGATCCCCGGAGGTGGCTGGGTGCTTTGAGACTGCCCAGGAATCGGTGTGCCGGCGGCTCGAATGCTGCCCGGAGCAGGGCTATCGCCATTGACGCCGTCCTTGTTGGCTCCAAAGATGAACGGGGCCGGAGTGCCGTTACCCTCGGGTGCCGGCGATCCGGCATGCGATGCCATGGGCGTCCCGCTCGCTGTTTCGCTCTTACCGAGAAAGTTAAACGGCTGTGATTTTTCCTTGCTAGGCGTTGACACTTCGGGCTGCGACTGGGAGAAGCCATTTGTGTTGGCCGTGAGCGATGGCTTGACCAGAGCCAGGATCGCAAGCTGTGCGGCAGATGTCGGATCGTCGGGTATGTCCACATCGTATGCGTTGTAGGAACGATCCACCAGTTTTCTTCGTCCCCGGAGCTTTGTGCTGTTGTCGAAGATTGAGGGCTCAAAGACACCCATTGGCGCGAGAATGACCTCGTCGTACGTCTTGAAGGCATACTTACGCGTCGGCTGATTTGGCGCTCGGACGTGGAAGTTGTAGAGCTGCACCGATATGTTGGCCTGGGACATGGTGCAGTGCTTCCACTTGAGCTCTTCGGCCAGCAAGAAGTCGTATCTCCTCCGCAGGTTGATCTCCTGATAGGGAAAGTTGTCGTAGAGCATCATCTTGATGAACGTTTCCGTAATGTCGTATCCGCCATACTTGAGGTTGATTCTTGAGTCCTCGATACAGAGCCCGTCTTCGACACAGGTGACTGCAGTCTTCTGGGCGCCGACGTCGACGACGCAGGCTTGCGTGTATCCGGCGCCGAATGTGGCCGCCATGCTTTCCTGGATGAAGCATACTCTGCTAAACTCGAACCATGTCATGCAAGAGAGCAGGACTTGCTCCACATACTTCTTGTCGTACAGGTCGGGAATGACGAAAACACAGCTGTACTGCTGCCACTCGCTGTTTGTCTTGAGCCCAAGCTCTTGGCGCAAGGCCTTGTCTAGCAGCGTTTCGAAATCGTCAAACAGGTGCTCTTGGCTTGTGTACCCATCCTCGTTCCAGTATCCGTGTTGCATGGGCCACCATAACTTGAATTTAGGATTTGAATCGTCAGGAACCCGCAGCGCTTCGTAGCCAATGAAGCAAGATGCCGGTGAATCTGGGTCATCCAGCTTGCTTATATCTGTCCATTCAACTTCCAGCACGTCGTTGTGCCTCTGGATAATCTCGGGCTCCGTACGCCGGTTGAAGGTCTGGACCAGCTCCTTGGAGTTGGGCAGTACTTTTCGCTTGTTGGCGCGCATTTCGACCTTGAGGTCGTTGCACATCTTCTGGTATTTCTTGGACCACTCCTCTCCGTATTGTTGGTCGACGGTCTTTGCCTCGAACTGACGTCGAGGGAGGGCTTCGTACATCTCCGACTCGGTCTGGGGGAACTTGGTCGCCAGTACAGCGGGGATGGTTTTGGGAAGTGCGTCGCTCGCAAAGCCAATACGTAGGTTCTGGCTTCCGGGGTGGATGACAATCACCCTCGATGGGTCCATGCCGCCCGAGGGAGTGGCAGCCCCATCGTCGTCGCCGAGGTCAGGCAGTGGTAGGGGGAGCTCGCCGTTGGCAGGCTTCGAAAGAGCACGGTCGCGATCTCGGGCGCTCTGCACCAACCTGTCGCGGTTTGCATCGTTCTGGAGTCGCAGAGCCAGGACCTGGTCGTCCCGCTTCATATAGTCTCTGCTCCTTGTGTCAGTCGCCCAGCACCATTAGCTACCAGAATCGCCGTCGAATCTCACGTGTAGTAGTTCTTCTGGTTGATGGGGGTGACATCAGGCCACGATGTCAGTTTCATGCCATTGTCGGTCCTCTCCAGCCCTGTGCGGTTTTAATATCAGCGTCAGTATCTGGTGGTCAATTGACGACAAGAACGGAGATGCAGTGATGCGCAACTGGAGGCGTCTTCACGTACCCTCCCTGAGGAGCACTCTCTCGGAGACTTTGCCGACCATCTTGACGATGAGTCTCCCTTGATGTCAATGATAGGCGGCAGACAAGAGTTGCACACTTCCGGAGGCAGAGATGGCAGCGCAAGAAGTTATGGTGTAATCGTCATCTTCTTGTCTGTTGGGAACGCGCATCGACACGCCAAAGCAATTAACCTTCCTTTGGCGATCTCAGCGGAGCGATAAGATAAGCTGTGTTCCGAGTTGTGCGGATTTTAGATGATCCGCTGTTGCTTTAAGGTACCTAGGCAGTATTCTGGACTGGCGGCACGCAGGACAAGAGGACTGACGGAGCTTGCACTCCGCATACCTAGTAAGGTAGTATTAGTACATGACTTTACCGTCAGGTACATACCTTATGCCGCCCGCAATTAAGACGTTGATAGGTAGAGTCAGTCTTGGGGCATCTGTCGAGCTGAAAGCTTCCAATGATCGATATCAGACGACAGCGTCTTTCTGTGTCGCCTGTTCTCCTAGTATCCGTGTCCCAGTTGTTTTACTTGTTTACCTAGGTACCTAGTTCCTACCCCATCTACATGATACAGGTACGGTACAGCCGCGTTCCATTTGTTCGGCCATGCCCAAGCCCTTCAATCAACATCAATTCCCGAATCAAACAGAGAGCAACAAGGTGCTTCTCTTGACTGACTCGACTCGAACTTTTTGAGGTATCATGGGCGCCACAGAGATAGAGTTCCGTTACATGTTACCAGGACATCTCAAGGAAGACCTGGAACCATTCGTCTGGGTATCTACCTCAAGCTGATGGTAAGGTATGGCGTGTCGCGAGCATGTACTTCCCGGCCCCGGCCTCATGTGAGTGCCAGTGGTCGATATCAGAGCTTCATATCGCAGTGACATACCGATGCACCAGTGCCCACTTGCAGCTCATGTCGCAGGTGACTAGCAATGCAGGAATACAGCCATGGGCCAATGCCATTTCCAACAGCCTTTGCTAGTCCAACTCAATGCTCCATCTGCAGGCGCGTCTCTCCATGTGATCAACTGTGATGAAGCGACAAGGGATATCAAATACCTCCCAGATACCTCTGCCCGCCCAACGCGCCCTCCCATTGGCTGAGCCGCTCTCTTCAACACCGAGCTCCCAGCACTAAGAAGCTCTCATGTCCGTCATCGTCAGACTAGACAAACGTAAACGAAAAACAACAACAACACGGAAACCCAAAACGGCGGGCCTTTTCCCTTTCTTGACTTCTCGTCTTCACTTCGCATTCACAGTCTTTATCACCGGATTCTTTCTATTCCCTTTCTTGACGTCTCGTCTCTTGCGCATTCGCACCGCCATGTAACTTCTCGCAGCTTCTCTTCCAGAGGTCGTTTTCTTGCTGGATCGCATCCGATAGCATTGCCGGTTCGCGATACTTCCAACAGAGAGACGCCAACCTTGATTTGCACCCTTAACATAACAGTACAGAGGACACTGCGCGCGACAGGCAGCAGACTCGGATAAACAGGCACCAACATGCCGTCCGCCTTCCAGCGATATCTGCCCTTTGCGGCCTCGACAACTCCCACGCAGGCCGCGACTTACCTGCTCGGCATCTCCCTCTTCTCCATCTCCTTCCTCGTCTTCCTCAACAGCTCCGTTTCCTTTGTCATCACCGACCTGATAGGGCAGAAGAAGAACGTGGGCGATGTCGTCGGCACGCTGGGCTTCGCAGACGAGATCGTTGCCCTCATCGCCTGTCCGGCCTGGGGCCTCGTGTCGGATCGATTGGGCGTGCGATGGGTGGCCGCGATCGGGTACCTGATTGTAGGACTGTCGCTGGTGGTGTTTGTGCAGGCCAGGAATGTGTATCCGCAGCTTCTGCTGGCCAGGATCCTCTTTGCGCTTGGAGCATCGGCTACGTATGTGCTGTTTCATCTGGATCTATTGTGGACGGCTTGGAGGAAATGACGCATCTGAATATCATGAAGCTTGCCAGCTAACGTATAATGGGAATCACAGGGCCACAATGGTGACCGCCATCCTCCCTTCACTGACGGACGAAGACGAGGAGCTGCGCAACAGCGCTCTGGAAAGGGCCAGAGCCGCCCGCAACAGCCTCTCGAGCGCGCGCTTGAGCGCCGCTTATTCCGTCGAGTCCGAAGCCACCATCACGCCCGAGATGTACTCGAGATCACTCTCTAGCGAAGGGCGGCCAATCTCAGCGGGCGTAGATCCTCAGGGACGGTCGGGCAAGTCGTCTGTGCTGGCGGGCTATGTCGGCCTCTTTACCGGGTGCGGCGCGTTGCTGGCGCTGTCGTGCTTTCTGCCCTTGCCCGCCAAGTTTGGCGAAATAGAAAACGTCACACCCGGAGAGGCCGTGTCGTACAGCTACTACGTTGTCGGCGCCGTCGCGCTGCTTGTTGCTGTCTTTGTTTTCTTTGGGCTGCGCGACGTCCAGGGAGAAGAGGGCAAAGGATGGAGACTGCTTCTCGGATTCAAGGGCTCATCCGGCGATGGATATGCTTACACTGGGAGAACGCAAAATAAGGTATGAGAAATCACAAGAAGCCTTTTTTTTTTTTTTTTTTGTACTGACATATGATGCAGGTGATACCTTATCTTCACTTGATGATGGACTCGATACTCCTTGGCTTTACCGATTCACGAATTGCCCTGGGCTACCTCGGCGGCTTCGTTGCCAGAGCATCCACAGTCGCCATCTCACTCTTTGTCCCCCTCTACATCAACACCTTCTTCATCGGCAACGGATTCTGCCAGGGCTCGCCCAACGACCCCTCACCGGAGCTCAAGAAGGAGTGCCGCCAGGCATACGTCCTGTCCTCCATCCTGACCGGCGTGGCACAGCTCATGGGCCTGCTCTGCGCCCCCGTGTTCGGCTACCTGTCGCGCCATCCGGGCAGGGTCAACTACCCCGTCGTCGCGGCCACCGTCTTCGGCATCGTGGGCTACATCATCTTCCCGCGGCTCCCGAGCCCTGAAATCGGCGACGTCGACGGCAGGGGCGGCAGCCCCGCCGTCTTCTTCGTCGTGACGCTCCTCGGCATCAGCCAGATCGGCTCCATCGTGTGCAGCCTGGGCTCCCTGGGCAAGGGCATCCTTGCCGTGGAGATTCCGCGCAACGCCCGGCGGCAGCACTTCCTCGCGCCCGACGAGGACGAGTCGGGCGAGTCGGAGCCACTGATCCGTATCGCCACCGAGGAGGAGTTTGTGTCGCGGCTGAGGCTCAAGGGATCCATCGCGGGCGTCTACTCGCTGTGCGGCGGCGCGGCCATCCTGCTGCTGACGAAGCTTGGGGGCCTGCTGTTCGACAAGGTCTCAACGGGGACGCCGTTTTACATGATGGCTGGGTTCAACGCCGTTTTGCTTTTGGCGACGCTCTTTGTTGATGCCTCGCAGACGTTTTCCAGGCGTTAATTATCTCCTCATATGAGGGTTATCTCAGGAGGGGAAAGACATCGAGGCGTTTTGTTGAATGGTGGATAGGGGAGAAATGAAAAGTGCCATCACTGAGACACAGAAGCAAGAGAAAAAAGATACTGTAATGGAGGCCGGGGGAGGGGGGGGACAGCAACGAGCGTTTTCATTCTGGATCGATACCAATTTTGTTTTTCTTTTGCCCACTGGGCTTGCAGCCTTACTTTGAGCATTTCCCTTTTGTTCTGCTTGGTTCGCTTCTTGCGTTTGTGTACACTAGAAAGATTGTTTTATTGTTCGACTGCCTCTCAATGGGGGGAAAGCAGTGTCAACGTTTCAGCCAACAAGAGGGAGGAGAGTAATGGGATGCAAAAAGTACCTATTATGACAAAAAAGAAAAGGGTTGTCATTGTGCTATTCTAGTTGACCGGCCTTTCCCATATAAACAAACTTATAATAACCATTAATCTGGGGTCTTACCAGAACTGCTCCCCAAAAAGACGCTCAACCTTATGAGAAAAGGAAGGGAATGATACCAAGAAAAAAAAAGGGAGATATGAATGCGGCAAAAGCAGAGAAGCTCTCTTTACATGGCAATGAACCGCTCCGGATTCGGCTCCACCTCAACCTCCTCCTCACTTCCAGCAAACGTCTGCCCGGGGAACCACCGCTCCGTATTCATCAAGTGTCCGCCATTCAAATCGATCCAAATGAGCATCCTCCGCAACAGACCCCCGAGGCCCAGATTGTGCAGGCCGCCTCTCATGTCCACCAACCTCCTCGCGGCGTTCATGTGCAGCTGGAAGCAATCCAGATCCCCGTGCATGGCCTCGAAGCTGGCCATCTTGGCCACCGCGCCGATGATGGAGTCGCTTGCGTTGTTGGGCAGGGCCATGGCCATGCCGATGGAATTGAGGGCGTCGATCCTGAGCTGGTCCATGTTGAAGCCGGCCTCGGCGGCTATACCGCCCTTGACCGAGATGTAGTTGCCGGCAGAGAGCAGCAGGACGACTTGGAAGGTGGAGATTGCTGTCGTGGCGAGCCGGAACCAGCGGCTTCGAAGAAGACCCTTTTTGCCAGGCTCGTCGAGTTCGGGGATGTCGACGGCCATGTGAACAATGTCTATATCAGATGCGTTAGCATTGCTTCTGTCTCGTGAGCGAACAACAGGCCAAATATGGACTGCCTGGATGAATCTGCCTCTGGGTGAACACTTACAGTGGTCGACCAGATGGGGGATATACGGCCGCCATGGCGTAGGGTATGATCTAAAGGGATCAACGCGGCCGCCCCCCAGTTGGTATTCGATTGCCAAAGGCTGCACAGCATTTGCATGAATCATGGCCTGGATTAAACTATTATTGTTCGTTGCAGTTGCCATTCCTGGAAATTCTGCATCGTGAGGCTCTCGCACATCCCAGGTGATGGTATGCTGGAGGCGCCTGCGCTTCTTCCGCCTAGACCTGTCCTCGCGTTGCCGAGTTGCTTCATCAGCTGGAGAAGAGGAAGATGAGGACCCGGCTGCAGCAGCGTTGTGCTGTAGTAGGTAGACCTTCCAGCCCCGTTTGGACAAATGCGATCGTAACTTTGGGTTGGATCCAGCTTTGAGCTGGTCCGGCCGATCTCCAACGACGAATTCAAACTCCGACTCCGAGACAGGGGATGGGGCAATGGGAACCGCTGCTTCTATTGCGTTTGGTGCCATGGTGCACTGTACAGGACGGATTCCCGCGATGCCGCGTTTCTGGCTAGACTGTGTCAGCCTCAACGATCGAGAAAGGGGGGGTTCCGTGTCTTGTGTAGAGTACTGCCCCTACCTTCGTTGTCCGACGCGGCTCTGTAGATGATGGTATGGCGGATGGAGGTGCTTCAAACTGCTACTGGCTTTTGAACGTGTGTATCTCCCATCAGCTGAATGGGAGGCTATATATAGATAGTGCTAGAGAGTGGTTATGCGGATCAAAAAAGAAGAGGAAGAGAAGGAGGAAGAGGAGAGGGTTCTTGAGCAAGCCAGGCCGGCGGTGGAAGGCCATGGCATGCTACAACCATGTCGACAAGCTCATTGCCTTTTCCGAGACTGAGACAGGCAGACAGGGTTGACGATGTGCACTCACACGGGGTCCTATCCAGGCCCAGAACCGCAATACCGGGTGGATTGCATGCCGCCCGGCTCAGCTCCCACCTCATCTCTTTTCTCACGCTCTGTCTCTACCTGACGGCGGAGTCCATTGGCCCAGTCCTCATGCATCTTGATATTACAGCCGTAGAGCTAGCCATCTAGGTCCGCAGACAAACAAGCAAGGCAGGTGAGAGCAGTGGTTCAGCGGCGGTGCGGATCGCTCCAAGCAATCCCGGTATCCATGCGTCGGTCCCTGCTAGTCCGGACCATGTCACTGGCAGTCATTTTTCGGCTTGTGACACAAAACTGAACGCCTTCCATCGGACCCATCAGACAGGAACATGGGATTCGATGTCCCAAATATTAGATGGCTCTGTTGATCGTCTTTGTTCGCACCACAGCTCGTATTTCGTATAGATAAGTATCGCTGTATTAGATGTACTCACTTGCAAGTGGTAGACACGCACGGCCCTCAAGAAATTCTAGTTGGGAAGAGCAAATAAGGATCCCGGGTTCAGCCTTTCAGTCCATGGTGGATTCGTGGATAGAATGGGAGAGCCTGAGCATTGAGACACATCACCAGGGAAAGGCTATTCAGCTGCCGGCTCTTTGTGCCAACCATGGGCATCAGGTCCCGTCCACCCAGTCAGCTGCTGGGAGTTTAGAAGCAAGCAAACATGTCTTTCCCGCATGCCGCTCTCGTAGGTGACAGCAGGGCCAGGATTCCAGAAGCACTTCCCCCCTGCGCTAGTTCTGCACCGCGCCATCACTTGGACAAGCCGCAGGACGCAGCCAAGGATGGCCACAGCTGTGACAAGTTTCCCGGGCTGAGTCCAGAGGAAGAAACCCTGAGCCAAGGTTCAAGACGGTACTCTGATGCAGTGCTGTACCAGTTTGCTGATGACTGCTGAATTTGGAGAAGCATGCTCGCTTGGAAGCCGGCACACCTGTTTTGTGAGATTGGATATGGGGTGGGCCGTATACAGTATTGCGTGTCACGTAGGACGAGCAAGGGTGTTGTCCTGCCTGGTCCCCAGCCTCATAATCCTCCTGAGACACGGCTTCATTGCGTAGTGTGAGGCGCTCTCTACCAGAACCAGCTGACCATTGTCGTCTCTACTTTGGCAGAGCGCGAGAGGCGTATTCGGACTAGGAAGGTTGCCAGGAACAGACCCATGCTCCATCGCTGCTGTCATGGCCGTAGTAGTAGGTATTACTTTGTAGGCGCTGACTGGTAGTACTGTAGTAGCTTGTTGACACACGTACGTGTATGTGATCTCCCTGGGACATGGATCGTCTGGTTGCCGAGGCAGATCGACTAATGCAATGTTAGCCTTCTTACTCATGCCGTCGCTAACACTCTCGGACCACGTACGTTGCTCCCTTGTGAAGCTATTACTTTCTGGTAGGCGAGCTAATTCGCCCTGAGAGAGTGCTAAGACACGGCCTTGTATATCAATTTTAAATAATCTTTGTCAAGGTCCCATGATGCCGATAATTGACGATGGAGCAACGATTGGAGCAGCGGCAGAAGGTGCTGCTGTCGGGGTTGAGCGCGGGTCAGCGCTGACTGAGGATTTCGAGCGTCATCGTGAGGAAGAGGAAGTTTCCGAAGCTCGGTGTTGAATGAGCAAGACTGGGATAAGAACCTATTTGCATACCTGTAATCAGTCAGTACCTACCTAGTACTAGTAGGTACGGTAGTTCTGCCGGTTCACTACCTTACCTACCTAGGATGGCAGCCCAGCATAAGAGCAGGCGGTGTCAAGATGATGCTGGTTCCCAAGGTACCAGTCCTATCAGTCCAATACCGCGACGATACTGGTTTCCAGCCCAGCTATCGTGCAATGCCGACCATCAGATATATCCCTTTCGTGCTCACAATCCAGTTGTATAATCGAGATTCGACCATGATTCAGCATACCGACGACATACTCGTAGTTAGTACTAAGTAATAGGTCGGAACCTAGGTAAGGTAGGTAGTACCTTAAGACAGTCAACCATCAAGTCACTTTCGCACTGCATTGCACTTGGCCCGCACATCTCAAGCCGAATCGACGTCCCCATCTCCACAAGCTCCAAAAATGACATACTACCTCTAGTACCACCTGCAAACCACTGCACTGCACTGCAAGACTCCCCAATCCACCAAAAACCTTCTTCCCACTTCAACCTCAAGCCAACCTCAACTACCTACTCCTCCGCAACAATGGCGCCCGTCGATAGAGTAGACCACGATGCAATCGAGCGTACGACGACCTCTACTTGTATCGAATAAATCATGAGCAACTAACTCTCCGATAGAACAGCTCAAGGACGTCATCAACGACTTCTACCGCATCATGGTCCAAGTCTCAACATACGACTCCATGGGCCGCCCCAGCAAAGAAGTCCTCTCCAACGAAATGTACTTTTCTTCCCTCCCCTCTCCCTTTCTCCTCCTCCTCCTCCTTCTCATCAAAACATCCAGCCAACTAACCCCAAGTCATATCGTAAAAAACAAAAAATAGAAAAGCCCTCTCCACCTCCCTCCAAAACGTCCACGCCGCCGCCTCCCCCCCGAACCACCTCCCCTCCGTTCCCCCCGAACTCCTCGAATACGTCGAAAACGGCCGCAACCCGGACATTTACACGCGCGAGTTCGTCGAGCTCGTCCGCAGGGGCAACCAGCTCATGCGCGGAAAGGTCAGCGCCTTCGCCTCCTTCAGGGACGTCCTCGCCGAGCAGATGAGCGCCGCCATGCCCGAGCTGCGCGACGACGTCCGGCGCGTGCTCGAGGCCACGGGGGGCGATCCCGCGATCGTCGCCAGGGCTGCGAATGCTGCTACTACCAGCACCATTACTGCTGCTTCTGCTTCTTCTTCTTCTGCTTCTTCTACAGCTGCCACGGGCGCGAGCGCGACGGGCAATAGTAGTTTGCCGGCGAGGCCTGCGCCGATGGGGAATGCGGGTGGGCAGTAGGGGAAGGGAAAGGGTTAGGCGGTATGGGCGATTTTCATTGCCTGCGAGAGGGGCTTTGTTGAATTTCGTTTGGTTTTCCTTTGGGGTGTCTGATTTAGACATGGACGGTAATTTTGGTAACCTGGCGTTTCTGAGAGGGCAAAATAATGATACCCAAACCTGGTACTCAAGCAGCGAAGCAAGTATGCTAAAGCTTGCGTTATTTCTCATCTCTTCTTATGCAGTTGCCTTCTTTCTCTCCCTACTCCCCGAGCTCTTTCACACTAACGAGCTCTGAGTCCGACAACGCATCCAAACTATACGTACAACAATTTTGATCGATTTCATCAAAGAGCAAGCAAAGCATAGAGTAATTAAGAGCAAAGAGACACGAGGGTATCTGACAGTGGATTTTGGAAAAGATGGGTCACCCGCGTTCATCTATAAAAGGAGCCATTGCAACTACCTTCACTTTCACCCCGGATCCCAAGGCCAGTCTTCCTCTCCCTGTCTTTTCTCCCCTCTCTCTTCTTCCTTTGTGTCTTTTCCCCTTTGAAAAGACGCGTCATGCCCAACAT
>LFMI01000816.1:40773-57827 GCA_001050175.1 Trichoderma parareesei | reverse complement strand
AAAAAAAAAAAAAAAAAAAAGGGAAAAAAAAAAAAAAAAAAAAAAAAAGCCGGTCGAGGACTACCCCCTTCCACTCAAACCCCCTACTTCGCCCTCCCTTCCCACACACACACACACACATTCGACTCTGACCAAAAAGGGATATTCTGTTCCTCTTTTGCCCTTCTGTGAGACAGTCATTGGCTTTGACGCAAACATGAATCAAAAAGATCGACAAAGTGTGCTTCGTCTTTCCCCGGTTCTCTTTCTAAGATGTCCCAAAAACGCCATAGCAATGAGGATGGATGCGCGTCTTTTTTTCTGGTTTAAGGAGAAAAATCATCGGAAAAAAGACCTTCAAAGAACAGAAATGTGAAAGGAGAGGAAAGAAAGAAAAGCGGAAAAAAAGAAAAAGAAAAAGAGATCCCAATGTCTATCCTGCAGTGTTGCGTCGGCCGTGACGGCGCTGCCGGCCGTCTCGTCTCATGCACAAGTATACAAATGCCGTCACCACCAAACCCAGTGCAACCAACTGCGGAGGCAGCAAGACAACTGCCGCCAAAAGCCACATCCCATAGCGTCGAAAGGTTTCCACCAGCTCATTGCGATTCTCTCGACGACGTTGAAAGTCGTCCTGAAGCTTGCTGCGTGGTGCGCCGGCCGACCAACCGTCGACGAAGGGGTAGCGAGGTTCGGCGTCAGACGCGCCATCTTCCTCGTCATCCTCTCCTTCGTCGTCGTCATCGTCGTCACCCTCCGTCTCTGTTTCTTCCCAGTCGGCTGGTCACGAATAGGGGAACCCAGCACCGGCACCAGGGAAGCCGCCTCGCTGGCGACCACCAGCGCCGGCACCGCCAAAGTTAAAGCTCGCCCCTCCTGGGAAGCCTCCGGCGCCGGGGAAGCCGCCAGCACCACCGGGGAAGCCTCCGGAACGGAATCCGCCGCCTCCGAAACCACCCTGGTTGCCCATCATGCTGAAGAGGATCTCCGGGTCGATGCCACCCATACCACCGCCCATGCCGCCGGAGCTGAACATGTCAGCCGGGTCGATGAGGTCGTCGCCGTTGTCGTAGCGGGCTCTCTTTCTGCAAGGCGTGTTAGCACATCTTCATCTCTCAAAATTCGGAAGAGGCAAAAACGTACTGAGGGTCGCTTAGCGTCTCGTAGGCTTCCTGCATATCCTTGAACTTGGCTTCAGCTTCAGCGTCGCCTGGGTTCTTGTCAGGATGCAGCTTGACGGCCATCTTGCGGTATGCTTTCTTGATGTCGTTGGCATCGGCGTTCTTATCCAACCCCATAATCTTGTAGTAGTCCTTCCGCAAGCTCTTCTTCATCTCAAGCTCTGCTCTGCGAATCTCCTGGCGGACAGAGTTGTCGGTCGGGTCAAGCTCCTGAATGGCCTTCCACTCGCGGACGCATTCTTCCCATTTGCCAGTCTTTCCGAGGGCATTGGCCTTTGTCTTGCGTGCCTTTGTGTAGCTGGGGTCTAGGCTGACGGCCCGGTCTGAGTCGGCAATGGCCTCTTCATACTGGTGCAGCTTGATCTTGCACTGGGCACGGTTCTGCAGCAGCTTGGCGTTCATGCTCTTGTTTGAAGGGTCAATGTCCAGGGCGTCGCTGTATTTCTGGATGGCGGCCTGCCATCGGCCCGCCTTGAACTCGGCGTTGCCCTCCTCCTTCATGCGGTCAAGCTTCTGGACGATCCTCAGCCACTTGACGGCATCCCGGAAGTCGGGGTCGCAGCTGCAAGCCATTCGGAAGTACTGGATGGCCTTTTCATTCTCGCCCTGACCGTAGAGCACGCGGCCACGCAGGACCAGAGCCTCGGGATCCTGGTTGTTCTGGCGGAGCAGCGACATGGCGATGCCCTGGGCCTCTCCTAGGGAGTTTTCGCGGCCCATCTTGAGGTACGCCTCGCCTCGCATCAACTGCCACTTACGGGGCTTGCTCACGCCGGGGCCGAGGCCGCGCTCGGCCTGGTCCAGCGCGTGTAGCACCATGGACATGGCGGAGCCTCGCTGGAGCGTGTCCTTGGCCGACTTGATGTGGTGCAGCATCTCCCGGGTGGGGGCCATGTCCTTAGCAGAGGGCGGCGGGACGATGCGGGAGAAGATGGCCATGGCCTCGTCCGGCCTTCCCAGACCGGTGTAGATCCTTGCTAGGCGCAGCAGCACCTTTGCGTTGTTAGGGTCGAGTTCCGCGGCGCGGCTGCAGTCATCCAGGGCAGCCTCATACTGGCCATTTGACATGTAGGCAGCCGCTCGGTTGCTCAGATATGTTGCCGAGTTGGGGAACAGATCCACAGCTGCACGACAGAAGAACAAAAAAAATGTTAGCCCAGTTTGATTAATTGCTTTTTTTTCCCTCTTCGCAACGAGATAAGGAAACGGAAAAGAAGAGAAGAAAAAAAATTAAGAGCGACGGTGAGAGAGTGGAACGGCAAGGTTTGAAGAAAGAAAGAAAAAAAAAAAATTGCAGTAATACAAGAAAGACCATGAAAATAATAGTCATTGATGTCCTTGGATCCATCTGCGTCATACCTTTGCTGTACTGCTCAATGGCCTTTGCGTAATTCTTCTCCTTGAAGAAGCGGTTTCCGGCCGTCTTGTAAGACTCGGCATCCTCAATGGGCGAGGGCACAGGGCTGGACGGATTGGACTTGTGCGGCGGCGGCGCTGGGGCCTCGTCGTTGCCGTTGCCGTTGCCGTTGGGCACGCTGCCGTTCGGGATGGGCACAGGAAAGTTCTTCTGGGCCGAGGGATTCGAAGCGGCCTTGGGAGGCGGCGGCGGTGATGCCGCGCCGTTGACGGGCTGGGGGTCGACGTCCATCTTGGCTGACATGGCAGAGAGGCGCTTGCGCTCTCGCTCCTCAGGGGGCAGGTTCAGCGGATGGATGTCCGAGTCGTACTTGCTGCTGCGGCGCGACGACGAGAAGCCTGCGTCGGTCGAGTGGCGCGACAGGCGGGAGGACCTCGACGACGAGGGCGGCTTTGCGGCAGCGTTTGCGTCCTTGTGGTGGGAGGCGGGCCGCGAGGAGCGCTTGGTAGGCGACGGCGAGGTGGAGGAGTAGGCCGGCGGGGGGTCGGAGGGGACGCTGGCGCTCTGCGGGTGCGGATGAGGACCTGGAGCGTCGTCGTCGACACTGGCGCTGGAAGCAGAAGCGTTCTTCTTCGAGGCCGGTTTCTTATTGCCGCCGAAGAACTTCATTGGGGCCAAGGCTGTCGAAATCTTGGGGGAGGAAAAAGGCTGTCCCGACACAAGGTTATGCCGGATATTGGGGACTTGCAGAGGGTACAGAGGCCTAGGCAATAAACGGGCATTAAGAAAGTCCAGTGCCGGCCGGTCTAGGGGGCTAGGCGCCACAGGCTGTCGGTGCACTGTGGCCGTTCACTGTAGAAATGGCCGTTTTCCCGGGTTTTTTTCCTGGCAGAGGCTGGCGGAGGTGGGAAGGATGGAGTGGGAAGAGTGCGCGATGCGATGCGCTGCGGCTTTGGGACCTTTTGACGAGGTCGGACCAGGAGCAAGAGCCAAGCGACAAGCCCGCCCTCGATTTATCAGCGGCACTGTGAAGGCTAGTGAAGTAGGAAGAAGGTCGGTAGGTAGCAGGTTGGTAGGTGGCAGGCAAGGTAACGGTAATGTAAGGCGAGGCAAGGCAGGGCAGGGCAGGGCAAGGCAAGGTATGGAAAGGTAGGTAGGTATCAAGTTGTAGGCTTTTAGTCTCCAACCCAGGTTCACGTTCCGCCAGGACTCAATCAGCAAAAGGGACAAAGGCGCTTTTTGATGAGCTGGGGGGCACGTCAGAGATTTCAATGGCCGGAGCCGTGGCGAGCCAAGGTCAAGGTGGGAAGCAGAACCTGAACATCCATGGGACCGGGCCAGTCAGTGACGATGGTGCGAACGAAAGGGCTGTGGCAGCCGCAGGTAGGAGGTACGAGGGCCGCAGGGCGCACAGGCAGCAGACGTCAGCGGCATCAGCTGCGCGCGGCGGTACCTGTACCGGGGCCAACCAGCCCAGATTACAGGCGACCTCACAGGCGACTAACGCCCCAACAGGCAGCGCCGGGCACAGGGCACACCGTCCAGGCACGCTCCTTCGCCACTGTGCTGGGCCGCTGTGCTGCCACCTTGACGCTGCGCCGCGAGCTGCGTTTTTGGCACGGCGCTGTCGCGGGAAGCGGGCCGCAAGTCTGGCGCTGGGGGGCTCCGCACCAAAGACAGACCAGACCAGACCAGACAGGCAAGGCAAGGCAAGGCACTTTCACTCTGCTCCAGCCACGCAGTGCAGGGCAGGGAACGAGATGGACTGGACGGTGCAGGGCGCGTATTATTACGAGTCGCCTTTGCATTTGCAGAGAGACGCAAGACGGGCAAAGAGGCCAATCGACGCTGCAGCGGGCGGGCAGAGCTGCAGGCCATTGGCTGCCGGGCCAAAGCACATGCAGCTCCAGGCCGCCATTCGCCGTGTTTATTTACATGTGCCCGCGGAACACAGGCGCTGCAAAACCCCGGTTTCCAGCCCGGCCACTCAGCCTTTGTGCCACTTCGGGGTGACGCGGACGGGGGGTCGACGCAGGGTGGACTCGACGCTCAACTCAACTCGACGTCTCCGGGGGGGTTGAGCGTCGGATGGGAGGCACTGTTGAATCATTATGTGCCAGCATCTTTGCGCGCCACAGCGGCACGGAGGAGCATCGGGCAATACAGTGCAAACCTGCCACGACGACGACGACAAGATAGCGGAGGCTATCGGGGGATTGCAGTTAAGCGATTGATGGCGGCTTAGTGGTTCTAGAAGATTCAGTGGGGCGCGATCCCGCCGTGACGGGTGCTGAAGTTGATGAAATTAGAGGCTGGAGGGACGGCAGAGAATTTGATGGCTGTCTGACAATGGGATGGATGGATGGGTATGGACTGGAATGGAGTGAATGGGATGGAGGGATCCAAGGTGATGAGCCAGTCCAGTCCCAGTGAACTGAGGCCTGGACTGGCGCCACCCTCGCGTGCAGGCCGGTGAATGGATCACTTGCGCACGCGGTCAGCGCCTGTGTGAGGATGCAGCTGCTGCCAGACGGCGGCTGGGGTATTAGTCATGGATTGGCGCCCCGGGAGCGTGCTCAACTGCGCTGAACTGCATCAATGTCTACGAGTGAATACGGCATCGCACGAGTGGACTGTTGATTCACGCATGTCTCTGTCTGAGGGAGGGTGTTGACCCAGATCGGGGCTCAATGGCTGGACGACTCCCATAAACTCGTACCAAGTTCGCTGTCAAGAAAATCACCACGTACCGAGCCGTGCTGGAATATCCGGCTCCAAACCTCCCTCCCATGCCCTGCTACTAAAATCATATGCTTATCCTCCCGTCCTCCTGCTATTCCTCCTAATACTCCTTCTCCTCCTACATACATACATACTTCCCACCTCCCTACAGCACTGCCTATCCGCCAAATACTTGACACATCGCGTAGGGTAAACTTCATCTCTCGAATCACAGCTCATCACATCCCGGCTGCCGCCAGCCAAAGGAGAAAACAAGGCTTAACCTCCTTGGCCCTCGCCCTTCTCCGCACCTTTGTTCCCAACCCAACCCCCCCAGCCGCCCGGAAATCCCAGCATCCTGGCACGCTTCACGGGTGCCATTGGCCATCCTGGGGCTCTTTTTTTGTTTTGTTCTCAATCTGCCGCCCAGGTCCCCATTCAATTTCATTTCGTCACCCCGCCGCCATTCCTCAGCGAATGCTCAACGGCCGGCTTATCTTGCGATGCTGTGATTGAACGGCACCGAATCGTACATGTAGCATACATACTATGGAGCAAAGTTACGGGGCTCAGTCCTTTTGTTGCACTGGGGTACGAAGTCGAGCAGAGAGACAACTCCGGCTCTCGTCCTGCCAGCTTGTTCATTAGTCTGATACAAGCAACGGGGCGGCTGGCAGATCATTTCCAAAGTCTCAACCGCGTCCATCACACGGAGCTTGACCTCCTCCGAATTGGTGCAAGGTTACTCATGCCAAAATGGGTATGTATGTGATAGATAGGTAGGTAGGTAAGGAGGCATGTATGTTTATATTGATTATGCAGACATGGATCTTTACTCATCCCATATACCTCGTACACGTGTGCAGGTTAATACTCAAAGGAAGCAGAGACAACAGCAGCAAACAAGAACTCGGATAAAACCAAAAGAGAGAGACAAGCAGAAAAGACAAATACGCAGCCCGGACCGATGAATCCAGTCGTCCTCCTTTACAGGGCCACATCGGAGCCAAGCCAAGCCAAGCCAGGCCAGGCCCGGCCCTGCCCTGCCCCGGTACCTGCGCCTGTCCAGTGGGCACAACCAGTATTAATTGCATCGTGTCACTCGTGTCAACCCGCAAAACAAACCAAAGACCCCTCTCAGCACGAATCGCCATGTGGGCAGAATGCAGAATGGCAGCAGGCCAACCCCCTCCGTCACTACTCGTCAGCTCTGTCGTGAGGCCCTCCCTCGGACCCGCCGTTGGAACCCATGATCGAGTGGACAAACTCCTGATATCTGAAAACCTCGCCCCTTCTTGCTGATAAGTGCGCGTTCATGTTGCGGTTGAAGGCTCGACGGCCCGTGAACCCCTCAACCACCTTGTCGACCTCCGCAGCGCTGAGGGCCGACTGCCCGGCTTCCGGCGGTGTGTTGAGCAGAGCATCCCTCAGCTCCGCCCAGTCGATCTGACCGCTGTCGTCCTCGTCAAACGCCGAGAACGCAGATAAGAGCTCGGTGCTGGGCGACAGCACCGCCAGGGTCTCTGCCAGCGAGTTGAGGAAGGCGGCCAATGTCATGGTTTGTGGTTTCGAAGGGGGGAAGAAGCGTCCTATGTCGGAGGACCCTGCGGGAAGGCCTTTGCCAGGAGTTAGCATCTCGTTATTGGCGGCCATCCAGCACCTTTTGCCTTGGGCAACAAATCCGGCAGAAACGCACCCAGTTGACCGAGCATGTCGGCGACGTCCTCTCTATTGACGACTCCGTCACAGTCTCGATCCAGGATTTGGAATCCATCCCTTAATGTCCTAACCTGAGTAGGCTGAAGTTGTGAAAGGGCGCTGCTACCGCCCAAAGAGCCGCCCACTGCCAGCTTCGATGTAGCCCTCCACGACGGCGGAGATGTCCTCGTGGGAGTTGTCATCTCGGGTGTCTTGTTTTGCTCTGCGGTTTCGTCCTGCTCGTCTGTGGCGGTCGGCGTTGTTGGTCTCGCAAGCCTCGAGCTTCTGCTGGGTGTGGTGGCGCTGGCTTTGGTGGGCGAGCTCGTGGGCGTTATTTGTCGGAGCGGCGAGGGGGATGACGGTGAGTCGACCCGGCGGAACGGCGAGTTTCGAACGCTGGGGGGAGAACCGTAACCCAGGGGAGAGGGCTTGAACGTTGTGGACAAAGACTGGGACGATACGGAGAAGAAATAGCGGTTCAGCAGATAAGCGAGACGGCAATGAACGGGGCGGCGAGTCGTACGTACCATGATGCAACTGGGAAGGGATCTGTGCTGGGACTGCGTCCGCAATCGGTTGGCCAGCGAGCAGCAAGCGGAGCCGTCTGTACGTATGTAGGTAGGTATGTATTAACGAGTATTATGTGCGTATGTCTGTATGGATGACAGTATGACGCATGAGTTGCTGGCAGCTCGAGGCGATGCAGAATGCAGACGATGCTGGGGGATGTCCAGTCCGAGGGGTGCTGCCAGTGGTCTGGTTTGGTGGGGAGTTGATGCAACAATCGCATCTGGCCTCGCATCGATCGCGACTTACGAAAGTAAACAATCAATGCTGTCTGACCCGACAACCTGAGGTGGTGTGGCTGGTGTTTCTGTGGCGCCGTTTGCAAGATAACTACCTAGGAAGGGTAAAACAATCACAGCCACAAGATGGCACAGACATCCAATGACAGTGGCGTCACCACAGGTGCCCAGGTGGTCACTCCAGGCGCTTTGGCGCTGAGAGCCGCCGTGCCCCCAAAGAGCCCTGAGTGGGCGTGTCCAGAGCCGGCGACGCGCTGTGAGCGCCGGCACTGGCGCTATAACCACTTGACGTCTCAGAGGCTTTTCAGGGGTCCGCCGCAAGCTCGAGTCCCCTACACCACATTTCCTCATTCGGTGACACTAGGACACTAAGGCAAATACGGAGTTCCACACCCATGGCACAAAGATGCCCCTGTCTCGACTCTCGCCCAAGACAAATCGTCGCAAACCGCCGCAGACGATGCCTCCAAGGCTCTCTGGCTCCCGCATCCGTCCATTGGCCTCCTCCTCTACCGCCTGCTAGTGGTGTCATTGCTTTTCCAGTTGTCTTGTCGTTGCTGCGCTGCCGCGGTCGACTGACGGCTTAGATAGGTAGTGTCAACAACACCAGACGTCGCAGACGACCCTCTCAGAAACGACACGCATAGACCGCTCGAGCCAGAGAGCAGTCCCAGAGCTGCTCCTGCGCAAGGACCGGGCTGCAAATCCGGACCTGCGCCGACTTCGTCCCGACCGAGGCGACATCTCGTCTGAAAGTGGCAGGGAAACCTCCGAAGCAAGATATATGTGAAGCAAACAGACACAAGTCCTAGACCTAGAACGAACTTTTGTGTACAACGTCTCGCGGTTCTACAGCGAATTGGTCCGCGGGGGAGGCAATTGAACAATGGCGGCGGCTCTTCCCTACGCCTCGCGCTCCAACGGGGCCAGCAATTCCAACGTCTCGCTGCCTCACCATCGCCGGACGTCTCTGTCCTCGTTCCCTCCATCTCGCACTCCCTCGCAAATCTCCTACCACTCGCGCCCATCAAGGTCGCCGCACCCGCCCATGGCCGAGACAGACCGGACGTCGGACCCGAGCTCCAAGTCCAAGGCTTCCTCCATCGAACCATCCTCTCAGCACTCGTCTCTATCTGCGCCGCGCCGAACGAATGAGGATCATACGCATTCGCAAAAGAGGCCTCGCGCCCAATATCCTCGCGGATCCTACGCCAACCATGTTGAGTATATCCTGGTGGCGTCCTTTGACATTGACCGCGGCCCGGTGATGGAGCACCAATACCCGGTCGCCATCACCGGAGACGAGAACATGCTGGCCGAGTTGATGCTTCCGGATCAAGCGCACGCGCGTAATCAAGATTGGACCATGTTCTTCCTGCATAAGGACTCGTCGCCGGAGGACGAAGACGAAGAGCGGAAGGCAAAGGCCGGACGGAAAGCTCGAAGACAGAGACGGCGGGATAGGGCGGCGGGACTGCTCCCCGAGGATGGCGTAGAGGACAGAGAGAACGAAGAAGACGACAAGGACGACGACGACTTGGATGACGACTTTACGGATGGCGAGTCCTCTGACGGCGAGCCCGATGGCGAAGAGGGCGCGCCGCTCATCTACGTGCTCAACTTGGTCAACACCAAGCACGACAAGTCTGTGAAGCGCGGAGCCATTGTCAAGGCCATGGCCATCTGCACCAGGCATCCCTTTCTGCACATCTACAAGGTAAGCCATGCTCTCCCCCGCGTTGACATTGCCAAGACTAACAATCCTATGCAGCCGCTTTTGCTCCTCGCACTAGAAGAGTACTTTAAGTCACCAGTACCCGAGACTCTTTCCATGCTGTACGACTCCGTCAATGCGATGGACCTGTCTCTGATGCCCAAGCTGAGCTTCCTCGAGAGGAACCTGCTGCTGGCGAGCGACAACAAGGATCTGTTCGTGGAGAAGTTTGAGCGCATCATCCAGATGCGCATGGCAGAGGACAGGGCAGAGACGGCGACCGAGGGGTCGGGCGAGAGGAGCCAGAGCCCGCAGTACACAGGCGGCATCTCGAGGGCCGGCACCAAGGCGCATTTCGAGGGGGGGCAGTCGACGTATTCTGTGGCCCGAGACACGCACGAGTTTGAGAGCAAAGTCATGTACAAGGGGATCCCCATCCCCATCAAGGTGCCGACGGCGGTCATGCCCGAGACGGTGGGCGACTTCTCGCTCATCAAGTTGATCCAGAACTTCTCAGAGGCCCATGCCAAGTCGCCGCAGCCGTTCCCGCTGCACCCGCATCTGACGACCAACGGCGTCAACACGCACCCAATCATTGTGCTGGTCAACGGGCTCCTGACGCAGAAGAGGGTCATCTTCCTGGGCCACAACATGCCCTCGGGCGACGTGGCCGAGGCGGTTCTCGCGGCGTGTGCTCTCGTGTCCGGCGGCATCCTCCGGGGCTTCACCCGCCACGCCTTTCCCTACACTGACTTGACCAAGGTGGACGATTTGCTCAACGTGCCGGGCTTCATTGCGGGCGTCACCAACCCTACCTTTGAGCTGCACCCGGAATGGTGGGACGTGCTGTGCGACCTGCCCAGCGGCCGCGTCAAGATCAGCAGCAAGATTGAGATGGCGCCGGTGACGGAAGGCCTGATTTACTTCCAGCAGCAGCACCCCAACCTCGCCAACATCGCCAGTGGCGTCTCCAACAACACTCAGGACTTGACGGGGGACGCGGCCTTTATGTCGGACATCCTGAGGAGCATCGCCGCCCGGCATGGCGAGCGGGTCATCCGGGCCAAGTGGCGCGGCTGGGTCAACAAGTTTACGAGGATCGCGGCCCAGTTCGAGGAGAGCGTGTACAGCACGTCTGCTCTGTACATTGGCGGCCACGATCAGGATCTGGCGCTACCGGGGGCCAGCGGCCACGGATACGTCTGGCCGGACGACACTGCAAAGTTTAAGGAGCTGGCTGGCAACGTGACGAGGATCGAGGGATGGCGGAACACGCGCAGTTACTACAGCTATATTCAGGTAAGGATTTAAACCGTCCGCCGTCGCAGGAACTCGTTTGGCTAACCAGACGAACCTTCTGTTCAGGACCTCGCACGAATATACGCCGTGCGCCCGCTTAAGGGGCTGGACCTCGCGCACATGCACGACCGGCTCCGCATGCAGCGCCTGACGCCATCGCAGAGCAAGGACATTTACCTGACGCTGGCCAAGCACATCCACTCGTACGAGGAGATTTGCCTGCTGCTGGACGTAGCGCCCGAGTCGCAGGCGGGCCTCTTCTACATCGCGCTGGGCCTCTTCCACAAGGACCGCGAGGTGCGCTTTAAGACGGCGGACCTGCTGGAGCGCATCTCGGAGCACGAGGCCGGGCAGCACTGGTGGAAGAGCCTCAGCCAGTTTGAGAAGCTGGCGTACAAGCGGATCAAGCGCGAGGCCGAGGCGGACAGCACCAAGTCCAAGACGCCTGAGAAGGAGGCGGCGGGCTTTGTTCTCAGCCCTGTTATGGAGAGGATGCTGAGCTGAGCTGAGCTGTGCTCTGCCTGAAACAACAGTATAAAGACATGGATTTTTCTTCTTCTTCATATGGGGTTCTATTTGGGGGGAACTATTGATGATAGCGCGCACGTTTCTGGTTTGAGAGTATACCTAATTTATCAGCAAGCGATGATGGGGGAAAAGGAAAAATATTCGCGGGTCATTTATATGGAACGTCTGCTGCGGTTATCAGTTGTCATGGCTTCTAGGGGCGGGCGTTGTTGAGAGGGAGCGAAAGGAATTGACGTGGATACCGATATGACGAGAGTTTTACTTCTGTTTTTGCGAAACCACGTCTTGGGAGGCAGACGTCGAACGTCAGCTACTAGAGGAACAGTAGCCAGCATGGTCCTATTGTAGGATTTTTCAATGTGTTACCTGCGTTTTGGCATGTTTCTTGAGAGGATATAAGAGACATATGAGGTATCTAGCCAGTCATACCAATGCAGTGGATGTCGTTGCGAAGAGCTTTTGCAATATACGTTTCTTATCCTATTCTGGTTCATTCTTGAACTTGGGCGCTATTTGCAATTCAGATACGGGCCAATTTCTTGTACAGATAGGTGACAGCTTTGTAAGATCGTCACCTCATCGTCTCCTTTCCCTCCTAGTTTCTTTCGCTCAATGCTATAGTTTTCCATGGTTCTTCACTCCAACAAGCCAAGCAAACACAACTTTTCCCTGCGCAACCCACCTACCTACTTTACAACAAGCCCAGGTGCTTAGCATGATGCTTCACATGATCCTCACCAAAAGTCGAAATGAAAAAGTACGAATGGTCATATCCCTACAACACACACAACGCGCAATTGTCAGTCACACGAACAACACACCATGGCCATCTCAGAAGAACTGAAGAGTAGGACGTTACCTCCTGGTATCGCAGCTCCAAGCCCTCAACACCCGCCGCCTTGGCCGCCTCGGCAAAGTTCTCTGGCAAAAGCTGCCGCTGCTTGTAAAAGTTGTCCGCAGTCCCCTGTTCCATCTATTCGTCAGCACTCAAATCCTCTTTTCCTTTCGTTTCAATCTTCCACTCTCATCTCTCCCTTTTCCATCTCATGAAGAATAAAAAAAAAAATCAAAAACATACCACGTCGAGAAGGGTGTTCAAAGGCCCCTTCCAGTGCTTCACCAGCTCCGTCGCATCATGCTTCTTCCACTCCTCCCGATTTCCACCAAGATACCCCGTAAACGCCTTCTCGCCCCAGGGGCACCCGCTCGGGTTCGAGATGGGCGACCAGGCGCTCACGCTCTGGTACTTGCCCGGGTTCTTGAGATAGAGCGTCAGCGCTCCATGGCCGCCCATGGAATGTCCCGCAATGGACACGCGCGTCGGGTCGAGCTGCTTGAAGTTGGAAAAGACCACGTCGGGGAGCTCCTTGGTAATGTACGACTCCATCTTGTAGTTGCTGGCCCACGGCTCCTGCGTGGCGTCCACGTAAAAGGACGCGCCGCTGCCAAAGTCCCAGGCGTCGTGCTCGCCCGGGTGGTCGGAGCCGCGGGGCGACGTGTCCGGGTAGAGCAGCGCCAGCTTAAGGGGCGCGGCGTGGGCCTGCAGGAAGCCCTTTTCGGTGACGTTGTCCGGGGTGCAGGTCAGGCCGGAGAGGTAGATGAGCAAGGGGGCGGGTGAGGCCTCGGAGATGCCGGCGGGAAGGAAGAGGGTGAAGTTCATGGGCCCGCCAGTGAGGGCGGAGGTGTGGGTGAGCTTGAGGAAGCGGCCGCCGAAGGAGGCGATGGAGGCGTTTGTGGTGATGCTCGCCATGGTGGTGATGGGTTTGGTGGTGATGATCGTGGAGGGGGGTCTACGAGCGTGATGATGATGATGCCGGAGAAGGGGTTGGACTGAGGTGAGCGGTGATGCTCTGACTATGGACAAGAGGGAAGAGGAGAAGAAGGGTCTCATGAAAGAGCTAAGGAAGCAAAGAGTTTAGGTGACAGAAGAAGCCATCTTATTGATTGTCGTCGAGACGCGGATAGTATCTTATGGATCATTTTACCCCACCAACAAGAAAGGAACCCCTCCATCACGCTCTGGGTATTTTGTTCCATTTCCATCATCATGACGCCCGAACTATGTCCGAAATAGCAGCATTACATTAAAGAGATCTAAAAAGGCATCGGGTAATTGTATAAACGCCCTGCCATATTTCCAAACCAAAAGCAGAAAAGGAAAAAAAAAGAGACTGTCCGCCGAGTGATGGATCAGTACTACCCATAAGTCATGATTTGATGCCGAATTGGTGCTTGAAGGAGTCGATTGCAGTGTGCTTCAGAAAAAGGACGAGATGCAACCCTCCATTTTCAGTCGTACAGTACATTCTCGACATCTTGCTTCTTTCATCAGCCCATCATGAAGAGGTAGTAGCCGTCCTCTTCAAGGAGCAGTCAAAGCTGGAAATCAAGGTATTCCACTGAATCGCCCCCAGGTCGAACTTGTGCGCATAGTCAAAGTCGACGGCCCCAAAGGTGCACCCCGTCGGGCTCGTGCAGATCGAGCCGCAGTCGCCGATCCGGGGGAAGCACTCAAAGGCCTCGCCGTCCGGGGCAAAGGTGCTCGTGTTGTGGTGGAAGGGCGCGGGCAGCTGGTGGCATGTGTCGAGGGCGTAGACGGAGTAGTTGCAGGTGCCGGTTGCGTTGGCGCCGGTGCAGAGGAGGACCTGTTTTGTTTTGATCAAGTCAGTAAAGACGATGATGATGGTAATGATGATGAGATATAGTGAGTGAGAGAGAGAGAGAAGAGGGGAGAGGAGGACGTACGCCGCCGATTTCGCGCTTGTGGATGGGAGTGCTGGATACGGCAATGGCCGAGGAGACGATGGCGGTGACGATGCTGCTGAACTTCATCTTGATATATCAGATAGTCTTCGGTATGATATAGAGGCAGCTGAGTTGGCAATAGTAGATACTATGTAAGAACCAAGACGAAATAAAAATCGAAACACAGATCTCTTATAGGTTGGCAGATTGCGGTAAATGGGCTGATGGGCTGATGATGTTCTGTTTGTCTCGGGCCTCTCTCGTGGAACCAAGCCACTCATTTTATATCTACGGAATTACACAGAGCTTGCTGCTGCTCGATCCCTTTCTCTCGTGTTTCCCTTGCATCGCTGACCGACGTAATGCAGCGCCCACAAATGCCCTCTTTTGTTCATTCCCCAACTGCTAACACTCCGTGCTATACCACTAGCATCATGTTCTTATTACCATTTTTTTGCCCCATAAGAAGCCGCAGCAAGATTCTGACGTCTTGTCCCCGTATTGTCTCCCCAGTAATAGCATGCTAGCCAAGCATCCACCTGACCCGAGCTCCCGAAGAGAAGCATGTAAGGTAAGAAAAAGACATGTCCAAGTAATACTAAGCCCAACCCTTCGTACTGTAGGTACTGAAGTGTTGCTAGCACGCTTCTGTGTGAGTCCCCTTAAAAGGGTGCGGCCGGAATGGGAAATGGGCGTTGAGACATAACGTTGTCGATCTTGGTTCGGGCTGTTTGTCGTGGGATGGGCTCGACGTCATGCGGATGGCTTGGCCGACGAAAGACGAGCCGCGATCGTCGTGGGCTGGGAAATACGAGGAGGAGGAATGGGGAACGGGCTGTGTTTTTTTTGTTTTCTTGCTTCTCGGCGGACTCGGTTTGTTTCCCTCTTTGTGCGAAAGAGAGCAAGACACGTCATATTAGGGCCGCTATACCGGCTTGGACTGTGGATGGAATCCAATGCGGCTTGACAGCTGCGAGTGCGTAGCAGACTCCCGTCAGTTCTGGGACAAAAGTCCTGAGATAACCCAAGACCAAGACATTCAGTCTTGTGCGACTGTCTACTAGGTAATAATATTCTGTAATCACAAAGCACAAGCCTGTCGAAGAATCAACCCGTCTTGTTGAACCCTTTCGCTCCTACATATGGTAATCAGGCCAACATACAAGAGTACTAGTAGGTAGGTAGTATTGAGGATAGACAGCTAATGCATGCAAGGAACGGCACTACCTTACATGCACGACTAGGTACTTTTATGCAATAGCCCTTATTCTCCGCTGCCGGCTGTTGAACGACGCTGCTTCATGATCTCCGGCGGTAGCATCTCAGCGACATGAAGAGGCGGCGTTGGATACTCTGAATGTCCTGTGATAAAACCTGTCTCGAGAAAACGGTTTTCACTGGATACGGCTTCTTCTATTGGGTTAAATGTACGAAAACTTCTTTGTCGTCTCTGGTTGCTGTGATGTCATCCGGCCAACTGTCACCCAAGGTAGTACTTCCAATGTATTTTAGGGAGCGGGATGGCGCCTTAGGCTTAGCGCTCAGGACGACTGCCGAGGACCCGGTGTCAAATGCTAAAGTAAGAGGCATGCCGACAATTTCTGTTAACATCCTCTGCTGTTACAACAACCTTGAGATGGTCATGTAACGTAGCAACCCTGATGCCATGAAGAGAGCATGTGCTCTTTCCGTCCGAATAAAACCACTGCAGCTGTGTGAGTGGCAAACAGCCCTCTTCGCTTAACTTAGAGCAATGAGCATTGAGGAGCTGATGACCAGGAGTCTGCTATATAGATACCTCTGAATCTGCAACCCATATATCCGAACCATTCTGTTGAGCGATGACAACAAGGTGAAAGTGCCATTCTTATTGCTTATTCTTTCATCTTTTATTGAAATTGGTATACTTTGCAAACGTCCGTATAAACGTAGCTTTTATCCTGTTAATGCAAAATCATGTTTGTACAATCTTGAACCTGGACCAAGTCTAAGCGCTCTCGGCCTCGCATGCTGCTCCCATGTCGCCCATATGTTGTTCGGCGCAGTCCTTGGGCTATCCTAGGCATGCAGTGGCTCCTTAGTGGTACCAAACATTGGCGAGCCACAGCATGGTGACCGACCTGTGTTTGATCCTTGGCGAAAGTCAGATCGCATCACACCAAAGACGGAATGGCGCAGTGTCGAGCCAAGCATGCCATCTTTATTTGGTAACCGAGAGCTGAAATCAATCGAATCTCGAAACGCCACGCTGATGAACCAGTTTCTTTTGTCGACAGGTTGAAGGTAGGTCTCATGAGCCAAGTCATCCAATTCGCCGTCTTCTTGTTCAGCAGCGTTCGACATGGTCGGCATGAATCGAGGCTCATCGCGGCCACCTTCGTCCTCTATGCCGGGCATCGTCTACTGAAGGAGCTCTTCGCAGGTCCAGTCCTCGTAGCTGTGACCAAATGTCAGACCACCGCCTCCCTCTCCTCCGTCCAACCAGAACACAAACTTACTATCCATCAGGCATATATCGTCGTACAATCAAGGGAATCTTCTTCTCGCGCAGCTCCTTGATCGCAATCTGCAAAGGATCCGTCTCACCCTCGAGGTCGACCAGCACCGGCGCGTTCATGCTGCACCAAATCAGTTAGCACATCCGCATGCCACCACCCTCTCTTCCTTTTCCTAGTCCGTCAATTGCCCACCTGATTTGCAGGGCGCGTGTGCCGAGGATGCGCGCTCTCTCGTATTTCGTCATGTACGGCGTTGTCGTGCGCTGGTCGTCGGGAATCTTCTTGTTCTTGACGGACTTGTCCTTGGAGGCGTTCGCGGCCGCAGATGGATCTCCAGAGATGACCACGTTGTCCTGGTCGTCGCCGTTCAAGTGCTCGGCATCTTCGTCTTCGGGAACTTCGGGCTCGTAGAACTCGGTGATCTCGTCCTCTTCCAACACGGGCTCGTCGCTGCGCGCACAGGGGGGGATCAGCCTCCATCCAGCCGCCATTTCCTCCTCTTTTCTCTCTCTTCTTTCTCGGCGCTTC
>LFMI01000816.1:28020-40669 GCA_001050175.1 Trichoderma parareesei | reverse complement strand
GCGTTGATACAGAAGTTTTGTTCCTGGAGCAAGTTGCACGCCACTCAACCAACCTTCAGCCTCGCGAAAAAAAAATGTTGTCCCAAGTTGACGAACCTTCGAGAGTATCCGTAGATTCTCCGGCCATATTGCCTAGCGCACCCCGTGTGGATCTCTCTCTAGCGCCTTCCCCTGCTTGCTGGGCTGGGGGGCAGGTGCAATTCACTGTCGCTATTGCTATATTCGTCATTGGCAGGTCCTTATCTTATCTTCCCGTGACCCACCTAAAAGTTTCCCAAAATCTCCCGTCAATATTCCAAGCTCGACGACATGCAACAGCTTCTGCAGCGATTGACGGACCGCCATGAGCAAACGGGTGGCCGCAGAGGAGGCGCCTGGAGCGTCTCCTCGCAAGAGACTGAACAGCGGCAGCATTGGGGCCTCACGTACGACTTGGAGCTCGCTAGCCATCGAACCCCTTCTTTGAAACACGGCTAATCGATATATCTCAACAGATCTCGACATGGACGATGGCGATGACGACTACACCCCGAGTTCAAGCCGGGCCTCGAGCGCAGAGGTCGACTCCACCATCACAGCCGCGACGACCCCCCGGACGAAGTTCCCGTCAGACTACAAGACGCTGGCATGCTCATGGCCAGGATGCACCAAGAGCTTCAACCGTCCGGCTCGGTTGAGGGACCACATGAACTCTCACACCAACTCCCGCCCCCATAAATGCCCCTACGACGGCTGCACAAAGGACTACATCGAAGACAAGCACCTGAAGCAACACATCAAGGCCGTCCACACCAACGACCGGAAATACGTCTGCCAGCGAGAAGGCTGCGGAAAGAGCTTCGTGACCGGCACGAGGCTCAAGCGCCACCAGCTCGTCCACGAGGGAGCCGACCGATTCCGCTGCCAGGACTGCGGCCAGAGCTTCCGGAAAAAGGAGACGCTCAACAAGCACGTGCGCAAGGAGCACCAAGGCTTGCCGGCGCATCAATGCCCGGAGCCCACCTGCTCGTCGGCGTTCGACTCCAAGGGGGCGCTGAACCGGCATCGCGAGAGGGAGCATGGGCCGCTCAAGTATTGGTGCATGGAATGCGCTCCGCAGATACGCGAAGACGGCACGACGTACAGGGTGGGCTTCACGACGGACACGCAGCTGCAGTCGCACATGCGGCAGGAACACCAGAATTGCATGTTCTGCGACTACAAGTCCAGCTCGCTATGGGAGCTGGAAACGCACATTGAGATTCACCATTCCGGAAAGACGGTCGAGGACCGCAAGACGGTGGCCTGCCCCCACGCGGGCTGCGACAAGAGATTCACCAAAAAATCCAACCTCAACGTCCACATCCGCACGGCACACGAAGGCTTCCGCTTCATCTGCGGCCAAGTCGAATTCACCGGCCCCGGGCTCGAGAGCTGGACCAACGACCAAGGCTGCGGCGACAAGTTCAGCACAAAGGTTCGCCTGGAAGACCACATCCGCTTCATACACCTGGGCCAAGAACGCCCGAAGCTCTCCAAGGCGGAGAAACCCCCGACGACGGACCTCATCGACGAGATATCCGGCGTGGCCAACATCAAGAAGCAGAAGTTGCGCTGCCCCCAGTGCGGCGAGGGCTTCATTCGGTATTTCGACCTGAACGCCCACATTGCGTTTGCGCATGAGTCGAACCCCGCCGTTGACGACCACGCCGTCGATTCAGCAACATCATATACTGACCCGTCCATCTTTGCTCATGGGCAGGGGAACCCTCTCGAGCAGCACTCTTGGACGGGAGATTTCGCTCAGGATGACATTTTCTCTGCGCAAATGTCGTTTGGGTCGGGGCAGCAGGGGTGGATGGAGGACGATGCGACGCTTTTGATGTTGACGCGTGGGGAGGCGGGCTTAGATGGGACATCTATCGATCCCACACTAGGAGGCTTTTAGATTTTTTGAGGAAATCTGGCGTCTAATATGTTGGAAGGTTAGGGCGGTAGATCTCTGCTACAGCCTCCTGATGCAGATCAAAGGGGGCAGATATTCGGGTCGATCTGATATGAAGGTAGACAACAAACGACTACAAGATAGTCAGTCATGGCATATATATATAGGTATACAGCGTCACAAGGGCGTCACGACATTAATGACAAAGAACAATTTATAAACAAAATTTACCAGATTTGTAGATTCTATACCTGTTTGTCCCAAACGCTCGCAAATCATGAGGGCCATAACAACAAATTCAGACGCTTCCGTAACCGCCTCTAAGTTCCAATGTCCGTTATTATGCAAAGTCGAATCCCCTGACGCCCAGGTCCCCTCCGTTCTGCGTGTAACAAAATCAGACAAGAAAGGACATCCACAAGCGGCCAAAAGCTCCCTGACCATAACTCTCTAATGTGCTCGCAGCGAAGAAGGAGATACTTGATGCAATGCAAAGATAAACAGGTTCTCCTCTTGAACGTAAAATGAAAGTTTCTGATTAAACACCCAGGGCCTCATATCCAACGAAGAATCCAACGTATGGACGAAGTCGGCAGTTTTCAGTGTTCCGCCAACATGGCGTTGCTGAACCCCAGCAAACACATGCCCAAGAAGGCAAAAAACATGCAAAGGTTCTGGTTATGGTTGAAGCTCAGGCTCTCGACAAACAGCTGCAGCCCAACACTGACCATGATGCCCGACGTCAGCGCAAACAGGCACGCATACGCAACCGCGCTCGGCGTCACGTTGGTCCTGTTGGCAAGCTTGAACCACAGAGCCGCGATGCCCGCGCCGCACGGCTGCGACAAGCCACCCAGGACAGCCGACCAGGCCATGGCCCGCCAGCGGGACCCGAGGGCCATGTAAAGGGGCAGGGCCATGGCAAAACCCTCGGAGATGTTGTGGACGAACAGGGCCATGAAGACGTTGAACCCCAGCGTGGGGTTGGCGTGGTTCGTGGCGTAGGTGATGAAGCCTTCCGGAAGCTTGTGGAGGGCGATGGCGATGGACGTCTGCAGCCCTATGGAAAGGAAGGCGTTGGTTGGGACGTGGTGGTGATGTTGCGCTTCGGCGTCGCCCTCGTCCATCTGCGAGCACGGAAAGGCGTTCTCGCTACTGCTGGTGTCCTCGCCAGTGAGAGTTGTAGAGTCGCGGGAGGCCACCCGACTCGGGCTGATGGGTAGGTCGTTGGGATCACCATTGGCGGGATCATGAGTGGCGTGGAACGAGTGGTGGGCTTGAAAGTGTCCCGTGAAGGACCGCACGGAGGAGGGCTGGCGCGCATTACTTGCTGCGCGGCTGCTGAGATGCTTGAAGCACTCTTGGCCGCAAGGGTCAGAGTATCCGTAGCAGGGTCCGGACTCGCTACAATCGCGCTTCGTGTCCTTGACAAAGGACAAGACCCGCCTCGGGACCTCGAACGCGGAAGAGCGCCGGCTGGAAGTCACGGCATCGGCGCCGGTGGTAGCACGACTGCGGGTGGGTGACAGAGGGCTGCCGTTCCGCCGCACCGGCTCGTCTCTTATCAAGTCGCGGGCAGGTAATAAGGGGTTGGGGCGACTACGCTCGGAGCTGAGCAAAGGGGTCGATTCGGTCATGAGGGGTTGGCCCTCACTGCCCTCTGTAATATCTGATATCTTGTTGTCAGGTGGTCGGGAGAGTCGCCGTCTCGCGCGGCTCGGTCGTGAATGCGCTCGGTCGAGATAGGCATGGTGGGAATGGCCGTCATGAGACACTCTGCCGCCATGGGTATGATCGCAGTCGACGACGTGGGAGGGCATGAATTGGTGGAGAAATCGCGACACAGCTTGGATGCCGAGGAATCCCAAGGCGAAAAAGAGCATCATGACCAGGCCAGCAGCTTGATCAGACCAACCCTCCTGTTCAAAGTACTCTTTGGACTCGGGAAGCATGCTGTAAAGCGAAGAGAAGAGCTGTAGAAGTTGAGCAGGAGTCAGCCATCTGCTGCACTCAAGTCAGGAGACAATGGGAAGTTGATGCTGACCATGACGCCGAAGCTCAAGCTCAGCGAGCATGCAAGAAAGACGTTGCTCTCTTGAATGCGAAAGTTGGACTTGCCCGGAAGCAGGCGCACCAATACATCAACGCAGATGATGGACGCGCCCAAGACGCAGGCTTCACCACTCACTGTTAGCAGCCTGTCCTCGGCAAGATGGGACGGCTTCGTCGAGGCATCACGTACCAATGCCGCTCACCACGGCCAGGATCCACCCCCGGGTGTCATTGTTGACGGTCATTGCCGCCCACAACATGGCGGCTCTACTCTCTTCCATACACACACACTCTCTCTCTCTCCGCGAACAAGATGCAGCTCGGCTACTGCGGCAGCGTCATCCAGCGGTTTGCGTGAAGTGTTCGTCGATCTGGAGGTAGAGTCGAAAAGTGAGGTGCCGATGGATGCTGGTGGATAGAACGCCGTTCTCGATATCCAAATCTCGAATCACGATCGACGCTTTCGGGCGTTCATGTACGGTTGATGTGCGATGTGGAAGGCAGAGTTGAAATTGTTTTACGATGCAGAGGAAGAGACTCGGCAGGGCTTATCAAATAGAGGCAGGCTTGATGCTCTAGCAGGTCGCTGACGTAGGAGGGGCGTTCTTTTATAGCCCTTCCAGGTTTCTTTTTACAGCGCCTCAAGTACCTGGCAGAACACAACTGAACAACTGTCCGAAGTCCACCTCAGGTAGGTTCTATTTTGAGCATGGCGGCTGTTGGTCCTCTGCAACACACTTGATGCTCATTCAGCTCTACCTACAAACTGTAGTTTGCACTGGATCTCCCTCCATCAACAAACCAATGAGTGAACACCTGCACTGGCCAAAGCGCCGTGACTCTTTTGGTGGCTTTGTTTTCTCTCTCGTGGTTTGTGAGCTGAAAGTGTTGTATGCTGCTGACTGCCAAGTCCCAGTGGTACCGCATGACAACCCTGGAACTCAAAACCACCACCAGGCTGCAACTCGCAGGATCTGTCAGGCCATCCAGGTTCTCTCCGGGGGGTCGCACAACTGGCGGGATGTGGCAGCGCTATCAAGGTTCTCACGACCAGAAAAAAACCCCCCTCCTGACCTCCTTTTGACTTTTTTTTCCCTTTGACGCACATCGTCTCGCGTGAAACTGCGGCGTTTCGACATGACAAGTCAAAGAAGAGGGACGTGCGCTGGCCTGCAAGCCCTTGAAGAATGGCTTCTACAAGGATATCGGCATCGGTACTCTCCAAAGGACGGGTGATATCACAAGGGACCCGTGGACATGCAGCCTCGCAACACACATACATACTAATCCTGCACAGGGAGCAAAGACGCAACGCAGCAACCGTGCCCGCACCCCGTCAGCATGAACGGCACAAGCCGCACCCAACAAGCTGCGTCTCGAGCTTCTTCGACCCCCTCTTTGTCACCATTAGCATCTGCGACGATTCAACAGCGTCGACATCGCCCGGCAAGCGTCGTCGTGAACAGCCGTCGAACAAGGTCTGACAAAGCCGGCACCCGGCCTGGCGTGCCAATGGGTTTCTTGTGTTCGCGCCTGCAATCGCCCTTGTTCCCTCGTGATACGAGTACTTGAGCTTTCTGCGGCCCGGGCGAGCTACAGTACCTTATTGCCCTTCCCCACTGCGGACACTGTAAACCCGTCGCGGGCTCTTCGTGTGACGAATCACGGCATCATGCTTTGTAAAACGCATGCATCGACGGTGCGAGCTGCGAGTTGCCGGGCCAATCGGATGCGACGAGGGCCTTGATATGGCATTTTTCCCTTGGATATCAGATGAACAGATGATTGGTATGATGTGCAAAGCACTGCACCTCGACTTATTCAGCAAGGCGATTGTGGTGGGCATGGACAGGCCAGCTCGCGATCACCATTGTTCTGCTTTGGTTGGTTTTTTTGGGGACTGCAGGGCATGGTCGCTGCCCTACCTAATGATGGCAAGACATCAGAACCACATCCTGCTCATACCTCGAATCCCATGGCGATCATAGCCCTCATATGCTAAAGCGAGCATTTACGGGTTGTTACGCTGGGGCAGCACTCGTCTACATTACCAGAAGACGCCGACTAAACTGCTATCGTTTGACATTCAGCACTTTGTCCACAGGGTCTTTACCAATGCTTGACATCTAAGCATCTTGGCGAATTGCGCACAGATGAAGGCCCCCATGGTACTTCTAGCCACCTGAGGTAGGTACCTTGAGTATAGCCATATATGCATGCCCAAACTACCTACCTAGTAGGTAGGTAGTGAGAAGGAGGATTCATGAGAGCCAAAGACTAGGTAGAGTAGGCCTACACGATACCTTCATTGTACCTACTATACTACAATTACTTTTACATGATTTCGCATACGATCTATCTAATATCTTGAGCCGGGTATCCCGAGCTTATACCACCTCATTAGCACCCACGCCATCCAAAGAGCCTACCTCAGTAGTTTTGAAAACGCCAAACTCCAAGAGTCCTGTTTTGGCGTTGCTCATTTCTCGGTAGTGCTTGCATCACCTGAATGACCGGCGTGCAGGAGCAGGCCAGGGATCAGATGGTTTCGGCTGCGTCAAGGTGGTGATTCCAAAAGCCCCTGATGCGCTACCACGGCTAAGGTACGTTGTACTATTTATAAATCAGCAGATGAAGGCTGCATGAGGCTGTGGTCGTCCAAGATGAAGCTGACAGCACTGACTTTGCATGTGAGTATCGAATCTTCATAGTTCTTCTCGTGTCAACCGAGCTTTACACTACCTTATAGAGAGAGATTCTCGCCCCATCTTCACCCAAGGTACGACTTAGTAGTACCTTACTCATCTCTTGACAATCACAGGCACCTTCAGGTTGTCCTGCTCGTTCTGGCAAGTTCCACGTTCTCGAGGTGGGGCGCCGCCATGCATCTCCAGGGCTGCTTAATTGCCTCCCCCGCTAAGATTTAGGGAGGCCTTCAGGGCCCAGTCCCCCACTCACCCGCCCCAACAAAACCGCAGCAGCCCGGCTTGGGAGCAAATCAGCCACCAAAGACGTCATGCGTTCAACCGGCTTCCAGAGGCGCAAAAGGGTCAACTTGAACTTTTCGTTTTCGGCGTCGTGACAACGAATCTCGCATACACGCCATTACTACTATTGACCTCTGCATCGCAATCTTACCACCGCTGACCGAAATCACATGGAGCGCACGTCTCGCCATATATGAGTTGCGCTGACTACCTATCCTCTCCCGCGCCTTTTTGGACGTGATTGAGCGCTTCAACAGTGACAACTCACTTGCGTCACCATGTCGGACGACAAGACAACGAAGCCCTATCCCCAGCTCGCTCCCTACGATGCCTCGTACGGCTTCTCGCGCGATCTGTTCGATCCATCAGCCTTGCCGAACATCGACTGCGAATATCTCGACTCCGAAGACCTGAATGCGTTTGAGACGGCGCTACAGGCGCCTGATCCCTTGCAAAGCCCCATCGATGACACCTCCAGCCTGAAGTCGCCCCGGAGCGTCAGCTCTGTCAACTTGACCAAGAGAGACTCGCAGGCTGGCAGCGTGCTGGAAGAAGATGTCGCCGCCGTCGCAGCAGCGGCCGGTGCTGCCGGAGGAGACCTGCCTGTGCCTCCAACGCCGAGCATGGGGACGTTTGTCACAGCGCAAAACGACTGGGCGCCCGTAAACCCGGGCAAATACCGCAGCAAGCGAGGGGCCAAGAAGAAGAAGAAAGGCAGAGGCGCGGTGGAGGGCCTGCTGGGAACTCGAACAAAGGACGAGACCCGAGAAGGATATCTATACCTACTCTCAAAGTGGCCTCTGCTCTTCTTCGTCTTTTCGTGGCTCATCGGACTGAGCATTGCATACCTATCTACGAGATGGTACATCTGGTTCTACGAGCATTTCTTCACTTGGCGAGGCCGACGTGAAATCCTGCGCAAGAACATGCGGAGAACCTCCAGCTATAATGGCTGGGTCGCGGCCGCGAAAGAACTGGACGACTACTTGGGCCGAAAGAGCTGGAGGGAAGTTGACGACTTTGCTTACTACGATTCCAAGACTGTGAAGCGGGTCTGGACGCAAATCCGCAAGACACGCCTCAAGGCAGAGTCTCTTGAATTGGAGGGCGACCGGCAGGAGCTGAAGAAGGCCGTCGACGACTTGAGGGCGCTGATGGAGGCCTGCGTCAAGAATAACTTTGTTGGCGTGGAAAACCCAAAGTTGTATAGCCAAACATACTATGGGACCAAGAACCTGGTGCAGAATTTTGTCGACGACGGTAAGCTGCCCTTCTGAGTTTGACAGACATTGAATATGAACACTAACGACCTGGCTTAGTTGAGAAAAGTCTCCGATTCCTGCTCAAGACGGAACACCTCGAAGCCGACGAGAAGCGCATACTCTTCAAGCACATACACGCCAATTACGGACGTACCGCCCTCTGCCTGTCTGGGGGAGCTACGTTTGCCTATTATCATATAGGCGTTGTTAAAGCGATGCTTGACGCCGACCTACTGCCCGACGTTATCACCGGAACGAGTGGAGGCGCACTAATAGCCGGTCTTGTGGCTACCCATACGAACGATGAGCTGAAACAACTCCTGATACCCGCACTCGCCCATCGAATCACTGCCTGCGGCGAATCCATGACGACGTGGTTCCCCAGATGGTGGAAGACGGGCGCCCGCTTTGACTCGGTTGACTGGGCCAAACGGTGCTCATGGTTCACGAGGGGCTCAATGACATTCAGGGAGGCATATGAGCGGACCGGCCGTATACTCAACGTCAGTTGTGTCCCGGCCGACCCTCATTCTCCGACCATTCTATGCAACTACCTGACAAGCCCCGACTGCGTCATTTGGTCCGCTGTACTGGCGTCGGCGGCCGTCCCTGGAATCCTCAACCCGGTGGTGCTCATGATGAAGATGCGTGATGGAACCCTAACGCCCTACTCCTTCGGGCACAAGTGGAAGGATGGCAGTCTGAGAACGGACATTCCTATCAAGGCGCTGAACACACACTTCAACGTCAACTTCACCGTTGTCAGCCAAGTCAACCCGCACATCAACCTCTTCTTCTTCTCCTCAAGAGGCACCGTTGGCCACCCCGTCACGCACCGCAAAGGGCGAGGCTGGCGTGGCGGCTACCTCATGTCGGCCATTGAGCACTATCTCAAGCTCGACATGAACAAGTGGCTCAAGTTTATCCGACACGCAGAGCTGCTGCCTCGCCCTCTTGGACAGGACTGGAGCCAGCTCTGGCTGCAGGACTTTGGCGGCACCATCACCATCTGGCCCAAGTCCATTCCTTCCGACTACTGGCACATCTTGACAGATCCAGACGCGGATCGACTGGCACGAATGATACACGAGGGCCAGCAGAGCACATTCCCGAAGCTCAAATTCTTATCGAACCGTCTCAAGATAGAGAGGCTGATAGAGCAGGGAAGGCGAGAGACCAGGCCATGGGCGAGAAGAGGAAGCATGCAGAGGATCTACAGCGACGACGACTTGAGGAGCATCCTGCTGGAGGAGATGGCTGTGACGTCTTCAGCGGCCTCGGCGACGGAGGAGGACTCGGAGCTGGATGGCGAGACTATGACTACTGAGATTGGAGCTACACCGTCGCAAGATGGCGACGAGAAGGATGAGGTAGGTATCTGAAAGGGCCAGAGAGGCGGACTGAGTGAATTGGGGCATGATAGACATTATCAGTATTAGCTGCGCAGTATATCTAGCGAGTAGCATTTCAGAAAGCGTTGCCAGTGATAAGGACACATGTTGTCTTGGTGTGCGGGAAGTGAGAAGATAGGTATGATCTGTAATACATACAACGTACTATGTTGTTTGGTTGCATCCATGTGATTCTACGAGATGCCTATTTGGACTGATCACCGCTGCCGGAGAAACTGGCGTCACTAATTCCAGCAGTTAAACCCACTGACGCACAGGTCAGCGTTAGCGCCCCAGGGCGGCAACAGCGTGCCTGTGCCGTCAGCGTGGCCGCTATTCTGGCGGGCTTATTGCCGCTGGCCTGGTGGCGCTTCCACCTTCCAACGTTCCTTTTGAACACGGTGGCGGAACCGAATTTGTGGGGGAGCCGGATTATCCAGTTGGCCCGAGCCTCGCCCGCCGCTCGCGCGCCTTCGCCATTGCTTAACAGAGGACAGCAGGACAACTTTTTGAAAAGAAGGGCGGCTTCAAGCAATCGCTCGCCGGGTATTTCTTTTCTTTTTTGATCCTGCGACTCCACGCTTTCTCGAGAAGGCTGAGCTCGACGCGGCCGCCAAGATGAGCTCAGACTACTCGTACGACGAACAGGTATGTTGGACATGTTTGCTGTTCCTTTCCTTTCCCGGTGCGGCATGGCGTTGGTGGGCTTGAACTTCTCGAGCATCATGGCTGGCCATGGGCTGATGTTTGGTGGTTAACCTGTTCTTTTTCTCTCGACTACAGGGCCAGTTCTTCCCCTTCTTCATCCTGACCGTCACCGGCCTGGTCACCCTTCCCTTGACATACAGCCTCTTCCGCAAGAGCACCGACAACGATGCGCTTGCGCCGCGCATCTCGTCGGATTACACCATCAAGCATGGCGACGTCGTAGCGTCGCTGCGGGCGGCGCAGAAGAGGAAGCAGCGCAAGATTAAGCGGGCCATCTTTGTCGTCTTGGGGTGGGCTCTCATGGCGGGCATGGTGTATCTGATCGTGACGACACAAAAGATCATTCCTAAGATTTGGAATCCATATGATATCTTGGGTATCTCAGAGGTAAGCAAGATGAGGAACAGGCAGCGACGGGTGGCGCGGAGACGAGAGCTAACATTCGAATCATACGCAGTCGGCTACCGAAAAACAAATCAAGTCTCACTACAAGAGGCTGTCCGTCAAATTCCACCCCGACAAGGTCCGACCCGATCCCTCCAAGAACGAGACGCTGGAGATGCTCAACGACCGATACGTTGAGCTCACCAAAGCATACCAAGCCCTCACGGACGAAGAAGTACGAAACAACTATATCCAATACGGTCACCCCGATGGCAAGCAGAGCTTCAGCATCGGCATTGCGCTGCCTCAGTTCATCATCGCAGAGGGCAACGGCAAATACCTGATTCTGCTCTACACTGGGCTCATGGGCATTCTGCTGCCTTATCTGGTCGGCTCATGGTGGTACGGAACCAAGCGGATGTCGAAGGAGGGCGTCTTGATGGAAAGCGCCAACCGCCTGTTCAGACACTACAACGAGGAAATCGACGAGGGGGGTATCATCACCGCCCTCAGCACCGGCAAGGAGTTTGAAACCATTCTCAAGGGAGAACAGGCCGAATCTGGGCTGTCCAAGGTCGAGTCTCGCATCACGGCTCCCGGTGAAACCGCACCATTTGCCTGTGGCTTCTCTGTCAAGGACAAGGAGAAGCTTGAGGATCTGGACAGCGGCGTGCGGCGCAAGGTGCTTGCCTTGCTGTGGGCTTACCTCGGCCGCGTCGAGCTCGACGACCCTGCGCTGACCAAGGCCAAGTACGAGGTCGGCGCGATTGCGCGGACACTGAACCAGTCCTTCGCCGCGATTGCGTTGGCATTTGGCAGCATTGGCCCCATCGCAGGATCCTTCAAGGCAAACCAGCATCTCATCCAGGCTCTCTCCCCCAAGTCTTCCCCTCTGCTCCAGCTCCCGTACATCACCGACAAGGTTGCCGCGGCTATTGAAGGCGACTCGAAGATTCACCTGACCGTGCAGCAATTCATGGACCTCCCCGACACCGAACGAAGACGACTTGCTATTGGCAAGGATCTCCTCACCGAAGAGCAGTACAACGAGGCCATCAAGGTCGGCAAGCAGCTCCCTTACTTCCGCGTTGCCAAGGCATTCTTCAAGGTTACCGGCGAAAAGGTCATTATTCCTTCATCCCTGGTCACTTTGGTCATCAAGGGCCGCTTCATCCCCCCCGGCACCGAGTCGATCCCGCCTATTGACGAGCTGTCCCTGGAGGACATTGACCCCGCCGAAGACGATCTGGATGCGCTCATGGGACGCAAGAAGAAGACGATCAAGGGCCCTGATGGAAAGCCTGTCTCGGTTGAAGAGAACTCTGTTTTGCCACCCCTGACCTTTGCCCCTCACTACGCTCGCGAACACTCTCCCAAGTGGTACGCGTTCCTCAGCGATTCCAAGCAAGACAAGATGGCGGTGCCCCCCTTCACATTTGACAAGTTTGACCAGCCCATCTTTGATGAGGAGGGCAAGCCCACGTTCAACATGCAGACTCTCAAGGCCCAGTTCGCCGCTCCCCCGCAACCCGGCCACTACACCTTCTGCATGCACGTCATCTGCGATTCCTACGTCGGTTTTGATACCAAGATGGAGGTTACCCTCGTCGTCGAAGATGCCAGTAAGGCGGCCCAGATGGATGCCGAGGATGATATCAGCGAGCCCGAAGAAGGTAAGACAGCCGCTCACCGCCTCAAGAACTCAACGCTAACATGTGATTGCAGACTCCATTGCTGGACAGATGCGAGCGCTCAAGACTGGACAACCTGTTAGCCAGAGCACCAAGCCCAAGCGGAAACAGGAGAGCTCCGATGAAGAGTCGGGCACAGACGAGGAAGAGGATGACACGAGCGACACCAACACTGACACGGAAGACGAGAGCTGAAAGCCCTCCCTGGCGCTGATGGAATTACGTCAAGGAGCATGTTTTATTAGACTGG
>LFMI01000816.1:8142-21949 GCA_001050175.1 Trichoderma parareesei | reverse complement strand
AAAAAAAAAAAAAAAAAAAAAAAAAAAAAAAAGGACCGCTGTACATGCGCTTTATCCCGTACGCCTCTCCTTTTTGAAACAACGAAGCTGCTAGACTCCGGATGCTGCCGACTTCTTTTTGTCTTTTGCCCAGCCCCGCCCCCTTTTGTTCTACCTCAACCATATACCTATGACCAGGGAAAACATGGCTCTCGAGTCCTTCCCTCATATACACAGCCGACAATACCGCATTAACCAGTCCTTTGTACACTCATCAATGGGAGACACGCAAAGTATTTACTCCTTCAAAGCCAAGATGGCCTGGGTAAGAGGCACAACCCTCAGGCTGCGCCCTCTCCGCAGCCCGGGCTCCGTCGAGGTATTCTGCAGGAGCGTCGGGCACCGCTCGTCCGTCCACTTGCGGAACACGCGCTTCAGATCCCGGGGCACGCCCTCGAGGACGACCGTCGAGATGGGGATAAAGGGACGGTCCTCCATGCTGGCCGCCAGGACAGCGTATTCCTGGGCGAAGTCGAGGGCGGTGCGGAAGGAGGCGTACTGGGACTGGGCCTGCGAGCCGACAATGATGTACATCTCGAAGAAGGCGTCGAGGATGTAGATGTTGAACGTTGACATGTCGGCCTGGTTGAACGGGCTAATCTCATAGATCTAAACAAACTTTGTCAGTGATGTGCAGGTAATAAAATGGCCACGGAGGCGGCTGCTCACCTGTTGCCTAGACTCTACATCGGCGCAAAAGAGTCTGCTGTTGTACTTGCCATAGCTAGGCTTCAGTCTCCAGTGATCCGCCGAGTGAGGCTTCGACTCGCCGCCCAGCATCGCCCAGAAGGACGCAGGCTCGCTGCCCTCGTCGTATTCAATAAGCTGCCCAGTCGCCGTCAAGTCCATACCGATAAGGCGTGCGCAGCCGAGCTCGTCCACGTCGCTGCCTTTGCCCTTCCACAGATAGCAGTTGCCCGAGTGGGTGATCAGATAGGCGAAGCCGGAGCAGAGGCTGGCCGTTGTAAAGTCCACCTCGTCAAAGGCCACCTGGCCCTGATACCGTCGGCCGCACAGCATGGACGGCGCCAGCGAGTCGAACTTGGTGCTCGAGCCCCTCCGGACAATCACCACGCCGCCAAGTGCCTGCAGGAACTCGGGCGTTTCCTTGCCCTGCCTGATCTTGATCAGCTTGCCGCCCAGCTGCTTTGCCTCTTGCTGGGCCACGGCCTCGGCGACGTCCTCCTCGTCATCTGGGACCTCGTCGCCGATCCAAAAGTAGACCTCGCGCACCTTCCACCCCGCGTCGTTGGTGAAGTTGTGCCCGGCAACGTACATCTCTTCCTCAAACAGGATCCGCTCGCGGTAAGCGGGCACAATCATCTGCTTGCCGTCTCCATCGATTTGGAACATGTGGAACGACAGCGTCTTGCCCTTGGCGCCAGACTTGGGGTAGTTTGTCAATATGTCCGCGGGATCGATATTACACTGCACCTTCTCGTATGGGGGCCCAAAGAAGTCGTGGAGTATGGCCGATACATCGCTGCCGTGGCCTGTCTGAGGACGCGTAGGCGAGGCCATGGGCGGCTCAGCCTGTGCCCGGGGTAGCGAAGGGGGCAAGGCGGCTACAGGCGGCAACGGTGCCGGTGGTGTATCAACCTCCTTGGATGGCCCATTAAAGGAGGACGGCTTAGGCCCAGGCACTGGGGCTTTCACGGCAGCCGATACAGGCTCAGGAGCAGCATTCACTGTCGAGGCCTTTGTCTCTACGGTAGACGACCGCACATCGACATTCTTCGGCTGAGACCATGGACCAGTCTTTTGCTGCGTCAGCTTCGCCGGACCCGTCTTCTGCTGGGTCAGCTTTGCTGGCTCCTTGACAAGCTCAGAAGCACCAGCCTTGACCGGCGACCATGTGCCAGTCTTCTGGGGTGATAGCTTGCCCGGCGTCTTGGGAGGCTCTGCCGCCGCTGTCGTGTTGCTCCCTTGCTCAAAGATTTTCGACACGCGCTTCAGATCAAGCTTCTTTGGCGCCTCTGGCTCCGGCTTCTGCGGCGAATGTGATTGGAATATCTTGTTGATCGGCATCTCAGGCGCCGTTGGTCGTCTGCGAAGAGTCAAGGGGGGTACATGCTGATCTGCAGGTCGACTGTCCAGTTCAGTCTTCCTCGCCTCGACAGGCTTTAGCTTAAAAGGCACGTCGGGCTTAGAACCCTGAAGGGGTGGAAATGCAGACTTCTTCTCTTCAATGGGCGCCGAGAAACTCTGCTTTCTGAAGGGGGCGGCTTGCCGGCTCGCTGTAGACGACTCTGCCGACGCATTTGCAGAACTGGCGGTAGAGTTGCCCACGTTTGACGGGGCCTTTCTCCTCGGGCCACGCGCTCGACTCTTAGTCATGTGGGTTAGCTGAGGGCCTGGCTGCGTAGGCTGGACGTCTCCATCGTCTCGTCCAGACTCTTCAGCTCGGTTTCCACTGCCAGAAGATGCTGGCGGTGGTCCTCGCGCCAGCATCCCGGCAAGGGCAGGGTTGAATCTGTCGGCCAGACCGCCGAGTTTTCCTGGAGCGCTTTTCTTCTTCAGCAAATTGGGCAAAGAGCTCTGTAATGTTTCGGTCCGGGAGGGCGTATCGGGTTCCGCATTCTCTAGGCTGGTCTTCTCAGTCAAGTTCGTGGGAGTCAAGGATGGGCTAGACTGTCTGGCCAAGTTCACTTGACTTGACTTTCTCTGTGGAGGATCTGGTCTTGACGACTCGGGCTTCTTCGACTGACCGGATGGAGTGCGACTCTCTGGAGGTGCATCTTGCGGGAGCACCGCCGCCGACTTGCCCAGCTCAGCCCTCATGGCGAGTCCTTCGGGGAGGGGAGCCTTGGGCTTGTCGATGCGCGTCGAGGTGGCGACTCCTAATCCCTCGGCTTGCGACTTCCTGAAATCGTCTCTCTTCTTTTGAATGGCGTCCTTGAACTCGTCCCTAATCACCGACTTCTGTGGCCCGTCAGTCGCGTTGAGAGCCGCCTTGCCGCGGAGGATGTTGTCCTTTAGCTCATCCGGAGCTTTGAAGTTCTGGGTCTTGGTCCTACGAAGAGTGCCAAAGACGCTCTTGAATTCTGGCTCCTGGGTCTTGGGGGTGGGTGCTTCAGCAGCGCGCGGCTTGAGGTTTGCGCGGAAATCTAGGTCCTTCTTTGGCGGAGCATCGGGCTTGACCTTGGCAGCCAGCGGGTTGATAGTAGAGCTCAGGGATTCGGCTCGCCTCTCTCTCACTTGATCGAGAGCGCCCCTTGACTTGGACCTCGGCCTTTCCGGTCCAGGAGACATGGGGCTCGCTGTTGAAAAGTTCTGAACCGACGAGCGAGTAGTGACCGACTGTATTCCAGGGGGTGAGTAGATGCCGCCGAGCCCAGTAGTGTTGAGGTTCAGTCTCGAGCCCATTGGCGTGGACCTCATAAGCCCATCAATACTAACTTGGTGCTTGTGAGAGGGGCCCGCGGGTTTACTAGGTTCTGCAGTGGGATTTCCCGGACGCCCAGCCTTGTTCTTGCTGAGCTCGACCATCCAGGCGGGCTGTTGCGACGATGCCGGCTTCGGGGGAACCTTGGGCGAGTCTGGCTTGTTCAGGGCGCTCTCGAGCCAGCTTGATTTCGTCGGACTCCAGCGGCGGGGTTCCATTGTCTTGGATGGAGACATGGGAAGAGCTGCATCATCAAGCTCCTGCCTCTCTTGCCTTTGGAGCTGAGGAGGACTCGTGGACGTGGGTGTCTTGGGACGTTTTTCTCGAGGACTCGTCTCGGATGTCTTGCCGTCCTTTTCGCCGTGTCGGGACGTTGGCCGAGAAGAGGGCCGCGACGCAGGCCTGCTCGTCCCCGGCGTTGTTGTCATTGCTGGCGGGTCCCGGATGAACATGCTTTGCGGTCTCGATGGCACGCCCCTGTCAATCGAGCCACGATGGGCCGCCATGTTCTCAGGGCGAGTCAGTCCGGGCGGGCTGACAACGGACCAACGCTTCACGCTGTCGCTCCTCTTCATCATTGCGCTCTGGACAAACCCACCCATCCCCTTCGTCGGCGAGGTTGTGCGCAGGGGAGAGGTCCGACCAGTCGCCGTGGGGGCAATCGAGTCCGCCTCACGCTTCTCCGAGGTAGGATTGTCGAAGCTGGGGGGGTTCAGCGTAAAGGGGGTTGCCAGCTTGCCAACGGCGCTCTCGCCAGACCTTGAAGTAGGGCGCTCTGCAGAACTATCGGCCATGCCGGGCAGCTGGGCGCTGAGAGACGACATGTCGAGCCGATCGTCGTCCTCGACCTGGTTCCGTCGGTAAGCTGCGGAGTCTGCGCCTCGGTCGGCGGTCTGACGAAACCACGAGGCATCCTTGGACCCGAGGCTCTTGGCGATCTGATCCTTGGAAAGAGGCTGTGTAGGGGATGGAGGCTCCTCCTGGCCTTCGACACCCGACCTGTGCGTAGCGCTCTGAGCTGCGTTCTGAGCGGCGACGATGCTCAGTGGGCGGCTGTTTGACCGGTTCGTCCGGCGCTGCCATGCGAGAGGTGAAGCTCTGGAGGTAGCTGCGGCATCGTCGCCCCGCTTTGCGTCGAGATCCTCAGGGGCCTCGTTTTCCTTCATCGTCGAGGTGGAGTATGACATGGCATCAGCTTGTGCATCCGTGTCCAGGGGCTTCTCTGAGTCGGTCGGTCGGTCACGCAGCTTGTCCAAGGACTCGGCGACGTTTGAATCGAGTCTCAGCGCGTCGGAGAGGTTGACAGTTCGCCGGTTCAGACGCGGGGACGGAGTGTTGGCAGGCGATGATTTCTGCGGTGAAATGGATCGGGCGCGTTCTTTTGCAATAAGGCGGGTCAGCGTCGTTTCAGCAGTGAAGCAGCCCAAGGCTTTTATCTAGGAGAATGCTCGCTGCGTAGGGCCGGCCTTTGTAGCAGCACAGATGGGCACATGTATAGGGGGGTTAATTGGATGAGGGCCGTAGGAAAGCAAAAAGTGAGAAAGTAAATAAACGATGAGTGAGAGGCTTTGCCAAACGAACACCATGGCAACAAGCCAACCTTGAGAGCTTCACACCACACTACACACCACGCCACGCCAAGCGGGTAGCTACCTGGCAACAAGGTGCTACACCCGTCTGACGCCTCTCCTCTCACCTCTCTCTCCTCTCGGTGGACTCGTGACAGGCGCGCGCAACAGCAAGATAAGTAAGGAACCAAGGCGACTCACCCTCTCTCCTAGCCTGGCGCTCTCGCTTGGCGGCAAGAAACTCCTCGCGCTCCCGGGCTCGCATCTCATCGTCCTCAATCTGCTGCCCGCGCAGGCGCTCGACCTGCTCGAGGAACTGGGATACTTCGTCCGACATGGTGGGCGTTTGTGGTCGACTTGTCTACCGGTGCGTGTGGACGGCTGCTGGCAAGGGCATGGCACGGCGTAGCAAAAAGGAGGGCTCGAGGGTCGAGAATCGAGGATTCCGGAGGGACCTGGTGAATGTTTATGTCGCTTTCAGGCGGTGGGGGGGGTTTCCGCCTGTGTTGTGTTGCTTCAGGTTCCGTCGCCTCGCTATTATGTCCAGGACTAAAGAAACTGGAGTTCATGGGATGGATTAGGATCCAGCTCTAGTGGCCTCTGGGAGCAATGCAAGCAAAGGTCGTGACGATGGGCGGCATCATTCGGGGGGGGCTCCCAGCTGCTAAGAGGCACCAGCACCTGCTAATCCGCTGGCCGCCATTTTCGCTCTAGCGCGTCGCTGTGGGCGGCGGCCCGCCAATTCGGGGCTGTTCAGGGCGGTCTTTGAGGGGACCGTCATGCTGATCCACCGCTGAGGCGCCCCCTGTAAACCTGGCCCAGGGGATGCCCGGAGTGGGAGCGCAGCAGCGACTGGAACCAGAACACCCGACCTTGAGTTGACGCTGAAAGGGGGCCGGCATTTCTCTCATTGAACATCAGCAGCACCTCCGAGTCCATCCACGGCCAATACGGTGAGCGCAGGGCAAGCGTCTCCTTTCTTTGGCGAAATCGCACACTGGCACACGCCAGACGCCAGACGCTCCATCCCGGCGTCTCCTGAATAGCGGGCAGAGGTGCTCACGCAACTGCTCGCTCTGGTGCCAGGTTCTACCATGTTCTCTCTCACGATAGTCTCCAGCGATTGAAGGGGGGGCTTGGCCATGCCTCACTGCCTTTTGCTTTGTTTATTACTCGGGGCCCCAGATACCTAAACAGTAAACACCCAACCTATACGAAACGCGAGATGGCTAGTGCGTAAATCGCCAACAATGTCGAAAACTCTCTTTCCTTCGCGAGTCGTTTGGGAGGTTGCGAGTGATCTCTTCTTGTTTTATGATAGTTCACTTTTTCTAGCTGCGTCTTGTCTTGGAACTGAAACCGATCCAGCCCTCACGACTGCAGACCCAATCAGGCCTCAAACACGGCAGTCAGGCGAGCTGCTCCGATGAAGCCTATCCACAGTTTCCACAACCACTCGACATCGCCCTTGACAACTGGTCCACAACGAGGACTATCACCGTTGCTGTTGTGTCTGTGTGTGCCCGTGTGGAATCTGCGCCCAGCTCCGTGCTCCCGTATCACCGATCGCCGGCAATGGAGTCAGGTCAAGGAGGGTGCGTGGTGGCACAGCATTGCAGCAGATGCTTGTGCTCCGTGCCACGGCCGAATCTGTACGTAAAATGCGATGCTTCGAAAGAGTATTACGAGCGAACAATAATACCCATGTGAGTAGTACTCTCTTCCCTAGTAGAGAAACAGCCGCTTTTTCGCGTCTTCCACCACCCAAGACAGGCCCTCCTTGAGATTCTTGCCCGTCATCGCACTGCACGGCAGCACATGCCACTGATGCGTCCGAATATCATTCAACCTCAACAACTATGCAATACACAACTCATTAGCCACTCACGAACCCATCACCTTGACAAGAATAAACTGTGAAGGGGAAGAAAACTTCCTCACCGTAACAATTTCTTCTTCCGTCATGCACCCGTCCACATCCGTCTTGTTGGCGAATATCAGCAGGCAGGCTCCCGCAAGACGCTACCCTACACGTTAGCCCTCACCAAAAGACTAAAACTGCACGCAAAAAGCCAATGTCAACAAACCTCTTCCTCCAAGAGCCCGTGGAGCTCTTCTCTGCAGTCGTCGATGCGTAGCCGGTCTGTTGTGTCTACAACCCATATCAGGGCGTCGGTCTTTTCAAAGTAATTCCGCCAGTACGATCGCAGCGTCTTCTGGCCTCCCACGTCCCCTAAGATACAGAGGGATTAATAACAAAGATCGGCCCTTAAGAGCACCAGGGCTGCCATACATATATTCAACTTGTATCTGTCGTTGTATGTCTCAGCTCTGTATCGCATCTGAAAGTGGGATAGGAGACTCACCCTTCGTAATCGATCGTCTTGATGATGAAGCCCAGCGTTGGGCTGACCGTGTTGACGTCCTCACCCATGATCTGTTTGACTATAGTCGTCTTTCCGGCATTATCAAGTCCCCTTGCAATGGGTTAGGCTACTCAAATCCAGCTTTGAAACACCTGCTTTGTACGCACAACATCAGGATTCGCATCTCTTTGTCCTTGAGACGTGCTTTGCGCAAGATGGACAACATGATGCCCAAGGAATGTCGATCGCGACTTTGTCTTTTGTTTGGCAACGAGCTTTGTCAATTGAATTCCGAGACTGCCTTGATTTGAGCGAGCTGAGTATTTAAGTGACGGGGGATATCACGTTTAGGCAACAAAGCGTCAAGATACAGCGAATTCAATCTATCTGTCTGCCTGACGGGAAGCTACGAAACCATCTGGTGCTGTCAAGAGCACAGTGTGCACACGTGATGCAGAACGCATTCCCCATACTTTTCCCGCCATTTTCTTCCCCTATTTATCAGCCAACGAATTCACACAAGATTCGCATACAAATGCCGCGGATTCAACTGCGCATTTTGCTCTTTTGAAGGTGTCTTTTTGATGGCAAGTCTATAGATATCGTCGAATCAGTAAACAAAGATAAGCCAACGTCTTGATTGAGCTCGGACGAACCTGGGAGATGACGCGAAACACAAAATACCTATGTATGTAGATCGTCTTATATGAGTGCCTTCATCGCCCAAACCGCTGTCTAGCCCCTATCTCACAGATTCTGGGCGCCAGGCAAGAGGTCTGCGATGTTGGAGCGCGGCTGCGCTTCGCGTGCCCACAGCACCAGGTCGAGCCACTGGCTCTCGTAGTATCGATCTGTCTTGACAGCGCAGCGCAGGTAGCACGCCTCCTGGAACTCAAACTTTTCGAAGAACTTGATCGCCTTTTTGAGTGTAGGGTCATCTCTACCGTCGCAGAACCTCTCGATATAGATCCAAGCGTACTTGCGGCGATTGAAGACGGGGATTTCTTCATACACGCTGGAGGAGTCTTGGCACCGCCAGCCGTACTCTAGAACTCTCCGATGGAACGGCGCAGTGCAAACAAGGATCCTGTCCAGCAGGGCTGAGCCATACAGCTTGCCTCGATGGTTGGGATGGACGATGATCTTGACCTGACCAGTGTGCCTTGATCCTGGGCATGAGCCTCCGAGCATGCCAACCCTGGCTTCCATCACATAGGCGAAGCCGAGAACCTTTGGCACAACCTTTGCTTGAGCTGAACGAAAGGCGAGGTACTCTTCATACAGATCTGAGGAATCAATAGGCCAGTTGGCAAGGTCCATTAAGGCGTCTGCAGTCGTAGCGACGACAAACGGCTGCATATTATCGCGGCAACTGTCGAATATCTTCTGCACATCAGCACCCGTGACCTCTTTCCATTCCATGACCTGTGGGATGCCCTTCGTACGGCTTTCCATGTTGATGATGGCCGCAATGGCCGCGAAATCCTGGGGCATAGCAGGTCGCACAACACAATTGGCCCTCGGAGTAGCCTCCCGTTTGAAAGCTACAGGGTCAAGTTGCGGCTTGATTTGTGACTTGAGCTTCAGTGCAAGCAACTCTCGGCTTCTGATTTCTCTGTTGATCTGTAACTCTGCAGTCATGTTGGCCTGTCGCCAAGCGATATCCCTTTGATCACGAGACGGGCCTTCGTGAAGAGTTTTGAGGGTGTCTGGATATGTGATTTCTGGCAAAAAGTATCCAGTTTCAGTGTCGATATCTCTTGTGTAATGGTGGATTCCGGCCAGAGATTCCAGTGAGTGAGCAAGAGCAGGTGGCTCAGAGGTTGACTGTAGCCAGAGCATGGTTCGCGACACTCTGATTCCGTCAGACACCGTATTTTGCTGCGGCTCGTCCTGGTTGTCACCATCGGAGAGACCATCGCTGACGTCCCATGAGGCCCTGCTCCTCTGCGATTGTACTTCGAATCCAGCAAATCCATCCGTTCTTTGGGATGGATCGACTGGCATGTCCTCGGGCGTGTTCGTCGGCTCTCTAGCCCGAGTCTCCGGCTCAAGGTTGTTCGGCTTAGGACTTTCCGAAATTTTTGCTCCTCCCTCAAAAGAGTTGAAAGCTGCTTCTTGATCTTGATGAGTTGTTTCCGATACGCCAGTCGCACTTGGGTGCGTGGTGGGATTATCGGTGATGCGTACGGAGGCGTTGGTAGATGTCTTGGCCAGAACGGAACTGGGATGCTCAGTGATTACAGCGACGTTGTCTGGAATTGCGACATGCTTCAGAGCAGATGGTTCAGAATGACTGGGGAGATCAGGGCTCCTAGGTGTCGCGGGCGTCTGCAGCGTCTTGGGGCTCACGGGATCGCGATATAGCCATTCTTTCAGGGCAGTGAATCTCCCAAGGATTTTTCGATCATCGCCAGAGGCATGGCCAGCCCTTTCGGACCTCGGAGTTAGGTCCATTTCCAGACTTGAGACTCTCGTTAGTAACCTGTCGATGAGATATAGAGTGATTCAAGTGCTGCGATACCTTTTATCCTGCTGAACTGGCGGCCCGAGATGCAGGAGAGTGATGTGGGAGCAAGAAAATTCTTGATGATACACTGTCAAGGCTCTGTCGTGCGTGGAGGAAGTGATAGAAAAGGGTGAAGTTTCTGTAGGTGCAAAAAAGTGTGCTTGTGCGAAGCAACTGCAGGAGGAGTGCTTGCCAGTTGGCAGCTCGAGCTGTCAGGAGCAGAGCAACTCACGTGCCCTGACAGCTGCAGGCATTCTGAGGCTTCAGCAGCCATCCGAACACGACTTCAATGGTTGGATGAACTTTTCCATCTATTCACGAGATCTGCTTCTTCATCTCTGCTATAGAGAGCCCCCGAAGAAGTATACGGAGATGGAAATGTGGCGTTGCTCTGGTTTGAGGAGCTTGGCCATCTGACCACTGCTAGATCAAGACGGCAAAGCTCAGACAAGTATGACTGACTTTTAGTTTACCATCCATCTATCTCACAAACGATTCATTCATTCCCCGCCCGAATCCATATCTGCAGTCTTCCTTCGTGGTAGACCTGAACGTCCAGACTCGGTGAGCCACCTTTATCCTCGGCGTGTCATCTTTCACCTGCTGACACTTACCTAGGTAGATCTATGCGGAATGTAGAGGACAGAATAAATCGAGCCCATTTCGACTCGAACATGGGAGTCTGATAGCTTCTTCCAGTGCGAGAGATACCCACGGCGGCATCATGATGCTGTCGTCTGTTGACAATCACAGTGCTGTAATAGCTTACGTACTGTAATTGCCTGCCAATCTCACATAGCAGCAACAGTGCGTAAAAAGAGATGCCCTTGCGAAACCTCAGTATAGCATAGTTGCAGCGAATCGAACATCAAATGGGCCGCGTGGCCTAATGGCTAAGGCGCTAGATTTCGGTTGAGAATCACCTCCTCTAGAGATTCCAGGTTCGACTCCTGGCGTGGTCGCTTGAAAACATCTCATTTCTCTTTTTGTTCGATTCCATGGAGTATTATTTTTTGTTCTGCATTCATGCCTCGTCTCTCTCTTCTTTTGCAGATGACGAAGTTGGTTGTTTCTTACAGGTCAAATTCGAAATAAGCCACGTGTAGAGAGACACTGGCCCCTTCTTATTTGCCATTGGCTGCCCTGCAGTAATAAAGAGCATCAGTGGATTAATCAAGCCAGGCACAGACCGTCTGTCTGTAATGACGCGATGGCTGCTGTTCCTGAATTACGCCCCCAAAACCTGCCCCGAGACAGAACATGAGTACAGCAAAACGCCTTCCATCTGACGGCATCCGCAGCCCTCCAACGACTCAGTTTCGCCGACTGCCCGCAAATGCTTATCTGCTATGACTGTCCGACCGCGTCTGCGCAGCCCGTTTCTTTGTCCTCGATGTGTCAACCCAGTGGGGGGTTGGTCGCTGTCCGGGCCACTAAGAGCAAACCAAAACTCATGACCAACGTAAGAGCCGAGATCGGGCTTCCCGCGTTGCCAAATTTCAGTTGGCTGCGCTTATCGTCGTCTCGACACTCGGCACAAGATTTTGGCTCGAACCTCCCTGGGCCAAAAGCCTTACGGCACCCCGCAGGCGGACGGAATCTCTTGGAGAGTCGCATCTGGGGAACTGCGTGCTTCAGCAACTCTGCTCTGAGACAGCAGAGCCATTCGCAGAGAAGGCCCAATTCCGAGCTTGAGTTTCCCTGCAGGGTTTCTCGTCAACCATGTCCGCCTCTCTGCCGGGTTCGCGAGACTTGCCGTCGTCGCAGTATGACTTGTCGACGTACTATGGCCGGGTGAGGCACACGATGAGCATCACGGATCCAAGGTGAGTCTCCTAGGTGACTGGATCTCGAATTGGCTACCAAAGCAGAGTATGCTGACGAGGGCACTGCTTCCAGCACCTTGTTGGCCGGCTCGAGTGGTCTCGAAAATGCCAAAAGACTGGTGACGGAGTATAAGACGGGAAAGCTGCAACACATGACGCCGGAGCTGTGGAAGGCGAAGAAGATTGTCGATTCGACCCTTCACCCAGGTATGGCATAGGAGCCAGATGTTGCGTCCGGAGAAGGAAGAAGAGAAGAGTTAACGAGTGTGGATAGACACCGGAGAACCAGTTTTCCTGCCGTTCCGAATGTCATGCTTCGTCCTTTCGAACCTGATTGTGACGGCCGGCATGCTGCAGCCCGGACTGGGAACAGCAGGCACTGTGGCATGGCAGATAGCCAACCAATCGCTCAACGTCGCCATCAACAGCTCGAATGCGAACAAGTCCTCCCCGATGACGACCGAGACGCTTGCCAAATCGTACGGTATCGCCGTCACGGCTTCGTGCTCGGTGGCTCTGGGACTTAACGCATTGGTGCCGAGGCTGAAGGTCACTCCCAGCACGAGAAATGTCCTGAGCAGACTGGTGCCGTTCGCCGCCGTGGCCACTGCCGGAGCTCTCAACGCATATCTGATGCGACGAGGAGAGATTGTGACGGGCATCGACGTCCGCCCGGTTCTCTCTGAAGAGGAGAAGAAGAAGCTGACCGAGGAGGGCAAATCCGAGGCCGACGTCCCCTCGCTGGGCCGAAGTCGCAAGGCCGCCAAGATCGCCGTCTACGAAACCGCCGCCAGCCGAGTTATCAACAACACCCCGATTATGATCATCCCTGCCATGACGCTCTACCACATCCAGTACAAGCAGGCGTGGTACAAGAATCTGATGGAGAAGGAGTGGCTCAAGGCCCGGCCGCGTCTCGCCCAGACCATCCCTATTGGCATCAACCTGGGTCTGATTGCGGCGGTCGGCTTCGTGGCTCTCCCTCTAGCCCTGGCGGTGTTCCCCCAGAAGCAGGAGATCAGCGCTGATAGCCTGGAGCCCGAATTCCATGGCAAGGGTGGCAACGGCGGAAAAGTTTGGTTCAACCGCGGTTTGTGAGAAGACGACGACGTGGTTTCACTGTCCGGATCTTTAGCAGCAACCTGGATCGACGAGATGCCAGCATTTGTGATTTAGATCGTACTTGCTCGAGCGTACACCGTTGGGCCTGGGCTCGTTTGATCAACGACTTGGCGCCCTGTTCGAGCATACCCGCGAATCTACACTCGGCCATCTACGAATACACATCAAGACAAGACATAGACGAAAGGGGGGGTCGTATTAGGCATAGAGGAGCGAGGCTTGGGGGCCTGTTACCGACTGAGGATGCTCGACCTTCTGAGAAGAGCGGCGTTTTGGTTTTTGGTAAGCGGCGCAAGGCTGAGCGCGTAGCATCAATGCCTCCCTTAGACATGCACGATCATGTTTATGCGGGATCCTTGCTTGTGCTTTGTTCACTTTTGTTATGCGAAAGAAGTAGAAAAGATATCAAGATATTTTATAGATAGTTTTCTACAGAGCGAGCATAAGAACTTGTTTCGTGGGAGTATATCAGGAGAGAAACGCAAAGAGAGTTGATGAGTCGAAATCCTTGATATCAATATCCGCATACCATGCTCAACAAATAGTGATGGAGCTCCTGAATCCGCATATTGAGGCTGAGATTAGAAGATTATGTCAGTGTCTACAAGTAAGGTGGCTTACATGTTGGGGAACGATTCTTTTCCCCAGGAGGTAGTTGTAGATCCTGCTAGCTGCGACTCGATAAGCAATTGCAGCCATTTTGCTAGCGATGCGTGTGCTACTCCCCTCACTCTCAGCCAAAAGGGGAACTGTATATACCTTATAGATGGATGGATTGGGGATGGACTCGGCCTGCAGGGTCAGGGAACAAGGTCCACGATACTAGTAGGTCATTTAGATTGTATATGCAGGCATGGGAGACCTTATCTAAGAGGGAATCACTTGACTGAGCGAACACGTCTGTGTTCACTTCATACTTTGATATAGCTGCAGGTTGATTAAACAAACATCCTTTCGTAAAATAGGCGACTATTACTTACTTAGTAGGAACC
>LFMI01000815.1:6201-21824 GCA_001050175.1 Trichoderma parareesei | reverse complement strand
TTTTTTTTTTTTTTTTTTTTTTTTTTTTTTTTTTTTTAAAGGCGAGTGCACACGAAAGTTGTCTCTCTCTGTCGGATCACATGGATAATACGATGATGCTCTCCTTGCTTGGCTTGGGATCACTTGTACGGAAGAGAGAGCTCTGTGAACCGGCATCTGGCGGCTTTAAGCTCTGAGTCAAAATAAGAATTAAGGTGACTCAGGTGTTGTAAGATTGCAGTGCGTCTGACTCGGCAGATTCAGTCAAGACGAGAAACGTCAATGACTACTGACTTTCTCTTTCTATCAAGGCATTAGAAAAAGATGACCAGGTGAGATTGGCAGCAGTCCTTGAGTACTAGGTAGTAGGTATTGAAGCTTGAATTGATGACTGATGTCTTGGTGGTTGTGCTAAGGTGCAAGTACCTGCGGCGAAAGTACCTTTTACTCATCAACTTCAGTCATTGGGTGACTCATTGGAACGAAAATGCCCCAGATTGGCAGGAATACGTCAGTCGCCCCCAGTAGACGATGCCTCGAGGCAAAGTACCCCCCGCTGTGGGCGGCAGAGGAACCGCCACCAACACGGAAACTTGAAATTTCAGATAAGATAAAAAATCGATAGGCGGGCGATATCGAGTATTTCGTCCACCTTCAAGGTGCACGTTCTCTCCATCTTTTTCTGCCTCGTCTTTCAAGAGATTGCCCCTTCTTCTGCCTGCTATACGGTGAAGAAATCAAGACACAAAGACACGCATCAGAATCAGAATCAGAATCAGAATCAGAATCAGAACCAGGCAAAAGAAATCACCTGCACACCATGGACACAGACGGTGTCGCAGCCTCCCCGGCCGCACCTCACCAGCCACCATACCAATACACCCCCAACCAGGGCTACGAGCAGACGGAACAGGTCCCCCGCGAGCTGCTGAGGCAGCAGCAGGCCGGCGCCCTGCATGCCGAGGCAGACGGTGAAGCCGACGATGACGACGACTATCTCGAGGACATCTTCGACGACGACGACGTCGACGAGCAGGACGACGAGGACTGGGCCGCGGGCGACGGCGACCTGACCAAGACGTACAACCGCCAGCGGCAGCTCAACGACGGCGGCGCGGCGGCCCTCCCGCGGTCGAACCAGCAGAAGCCCAAGGCGAACACGCTCGCCAGCGTCGACGACCAGGTGTCCGCGCTGGCGAGGCACGCGGCCAAGATCCGGCTCGACAGCGTCAAGCACGATGGCGAGCGCGACAAGGACAAGGCCGACCGGGCGACCAGCGAGCAGGTGCTGGACCAGCGGACGCGCATGATCCTGCTGCAGCTCATCAACCGCGGCGTGGTCAGCGAGGTGCATGGCGCCATCAGCACCGGCAAGGAGGCCAATGTGTACGGCGCGGTGTCGTACGACGAGGAGACTGGTGCGGCGACGCAGAGGGCCATCAAGGTGTACAAGACGGCCATCCTGGTCTTCAAGGATCGCGAGCGGTACATTACCGGCGAGCACCGCTTCAAGGGCGGCTTCGACAAGGGCAACAACCGCAAGATGGTCAAGCTATGGGCCGAGAAGGAGTATCGCAACCTGAGGAGGATATACAGCGCGGGGATCCCCTGTCCGGAGCCCCTGGCTCTCAAGCTGCATGTCCTCGTCATGGGCTTCCTCGGCGACAAGAAGGGCTGGGCGTATCCGCGACTGCGCGACGCCAACCTCCAGGGCGACGACGTGGACCAGCAGTGGCAAGCGCTGTACGTGCAGCTGCTGGGCACGATGCGGCGCATGTACCAGGTGTGCAAGCTGGTGCACGCCGACCTGAGCGAGTACAACATCTTGTACCACGCGGGCAAGCTGTACATCATCGACGTGTCGCAGAGCGTGGAGCCCGACCACCCGCGGTCGCTCGAGTTCCTGCGCATGGACATCAAGAACGTGGGCGACTTTTTCCGCCGCAAGGGCGTCGACACGCTGCCGGACCGGGCGATATTCAACTTCATCACGGTGCCCGAGGGCCCTGTGGAGGAGCCTGCGCTCGGGGAGGCGCTCGCGAAGCTGTACAAGACGAGGCGGGATGCCACCAACGAGGAGGAGGCCGCTGCCGAGGAGGTGGACACGGAGGTTTTCCGCAACCAGTACATCCCGCAGACGCTGGAGCAGGTGTATGATGTCGAGAAGGACGTCAAGCGGCTGAATCTCGGCGAGGGCAATGATTTGGTGTATAGCAAGCTGCTTGCTGACCAGGTTGTTGCGCCCAAGGGAGATGGCGAGGGAGATGACGAGTCGGAAGATGAGTCGGAGGATGAGTCTGGCGAGGGAGCCTCGCTTGATGGCGAGGGCGAGGAGGGCGATGATGATGATGAGAGTCGATTTGATAAGGGGCGGCCGAGGGGGCGCAAGTTTGAGGATAAGGATGAGAAGAAGGTATGGTTTCCACCCCCTCCTTTTTTTGCAGTGCCGATGATGTTGAGTATGTTTGATGGACTGACTTTTCTGGGTTTGCAGCAACACAAGTTGGCAGTGAAAGAGGCAAAGCGGGAGAAGAGGAAAGAAAAGATGCCGAAGCACATGAAGAAGAAGCTCGTTTCGAGCACGTCCCGGAAAACGAAGAAATAAACACCAATTAAATAATCCAAAGAACAGAAAAAATAATATAAAAAGGTAAATTTGGAATATAAAAAAAGCATTGTTTTTCTTCTTCTCTTTAGCATTTCTTTTTGTTGTGTGACGAGACTACTTCATACTGTCCATGGCCTGCCTAGTTGGCGGTGCCTAGTGGTATTGGTGTGTATGTCTGGAAGGCCAGGAGAACAACATTGAATGATGAGCACTGATTCTTGTCGCGAACTGCACAGAGAATTCTTTGAATTGCTGTGTTTAACGTCCTCAATTTGAGAGATGGGTAACCGCTTTTCTTGGCCTTCTGTGCTGTTTCCGCGATATGATTGCAGGGTGATACAGAATCCCCTTGCGAGATGAATTGTCAAAGAGAGCGCTGACGGTGTTGTTCTCCTGGCTTTTTCTTTGGAATGACGCTACTTGATGGATATATCTGAGAGATGGACCGGCTATACGCGGTGATGACGCCTTTGCTTGGCTAGATTTTGATCATTATTCCATTCTGTACACTATACATAAGCTTCATCCAATACTCCGTCATCATCATTATCCGGAAACTGAAAACTCTACTTTTCTCCTCATTAAAATATCCATGAAAGATGTCATTTTTCCAGAAACACCTTCTTTTACAATCTGAATACGTGATCAGAAATAAAACTGTTGATGGTTTTGACCTGGCGGGGGTTGCGCCAAAAAGTCAAAGTTGAAGGCGTCGACGCCGGTATTCCACGGATCAGGAGGGGATTCTGAGCACCACGTTAGCTCTGCTGATGTAGTCTGAGGAGGAGGAGGAGGAGGTTGCATGTGACGAGTAACTTACCGACCCAGATGGAATCGTAGAGCTCCATGGGGGCGTTGAACTGCATGGGGTCGACGATGGGCGGGATGCCGTCCATGGCAATGTTGTTGTTCATTTGTTGAGGGTAGGTCATCCTGTATAACGACCTGTTAGCTCGCATGCCTGCAATAAAAGGGGGGATTTTACGCTACGCACGCCGACATGTCGTGTATGGATGCCCCGTTCTGCATTTCGGCCATGGCCATGGCTGCGTCCTCGCGGGCATCCGTCACCGGGGCTACTGGCCGGAACGACGGATTCGATATCATGTTGTTGTATCCGCCCTGGCCGTTCAGCCCCAGTTGCAGCGGAGTCCTATTCCCACTGGCCGCGGCAGACAGCTCGCCGTCTCTCTTGAGGCTCGACATGTTGACTTGTCCGTGGTCGTAGATATTTTTGAGGGCCGTGAGTGCTCTCCACAGGGGTCCGGATAGCTCAATGTCCTTGTCCGTCTTGGCGACGTGAGCCTCCGGGGAGCTAACCTCCTTGGCCGCCGTCGCGGAAAGAGCTTCGATTAGGTCACCCTGGAGTTGTCGGACCTCGGGGTCTGACTTGGTGTCTGAGAGGAGGCCGAGCAGCAGAGCCGACGACAGGCCGTGGTAGGTGAAAGCCCAGCTTCGCGTGGGAATTACCGAAAGCTGATGCATGGCCAAGAACATGGTCACCGTCTCAGTCAGATTGACCCTGCATCTTTCTGACAAGGCCTTCTTCTGCGCTGGATCAAAGGGACAGTCGCGACGAAGCGCCGGTCGACATGCGACGGAGATGACGAAAGAAGTATGGAGGCGGATGGCGAAGAATTGAAGACGATCCAACGCCGTCTTGCACTTTTCCTTGTCCTGCATATGGGGGGCGGCCCGCTTACGAAGCTCTTCGACCGCTTCGCAGTTCTCATAGATCTGCTGGTAGCTAGCGGAAGCCATGACGTCGGGATTCAGCCGGCGCGATATGATTTCAATGAGGTTGTACATCATTTCCAGATATGTATAGTTGCCCACGGATGCATCCGAGTTGTGGGGTATCGGGCAGCTCGGAATGTTTGTCATTGAGCTCCTACAGAAAAACTTTCATCAGCATCATACTCTGGCAGCTTGACAAGGCACTTACCGATCAAAAGACAAAGAAGTCAAGGTATCGTGCCAGACACATGTCCACCATAGCCTTCGCCGAATCATCTCCTTGGAATTGGCGGCAGGGGGGGAACTGTCGCGGCTGCCGCGGATCATTGGGCGATGGAGTCCTAGAGACTGGGCAAGGCGACAGGTGAGGCCCGTGAGTGCCCATGATGCCTCGGCCTTCATGTCATTGAGAAGGACAAAGTTGGTTAATAACAATGCTTGGATCGAGTCAAAGGATGGCCTGGTATGGGTTGTTAGAACACACGAGACGGGATGGGCCGGGCCGGGACGCTCTACCTCAGAAGAAAGTTTGCTAGTCGGAGAAGATGGAAAGATATCTGAATGTACTTTTGCGAATCCTTGGTGCGGATGTGATACGGAGACTCGTGATACTGCGAGCCGACTGCCAAGACGGCAAAAAGGATGGCAAGCCAAGATGCCGTGACGGGCTTCGAGGCCTTGCCGGATTTGGAGGCATTACGAGATCGATCTTCCAGGTAGATCATGAGATTGGACTCGAGCTCATCAATATCCAGTACAAAGCCCCAAAAGGGCTGCGGGATCTCTTTGTACGTGCGGAAGAGCCTGGCGAGCGGGATTAGTATGAGATGCAACTGACAAAGCAAAGACTTCACATACTTCATCACTTCTCTATCTGATGGTAGCTCGTTGGCAATATCACGGGCGAGCCTCTGGAGGTGGTTGGATGACATGAGAGGAAAGGGGGCAGATGTGTCGAGCCCCAGGATGGACCGCATGTCTCGGCGAATGTCCGTCCCGTCCTCCTTATTGTTTGGTGATTGCTCTCCTAGCAGCGCCGGGATGCTGTTTTGCCCAACATAACGATCAGGCACCGAGTCAGAGTCGTCCTGATTCGTGGACAGGCCTACGATGGTGTTATCATGGAAGTGAGCGTGTTACAGAATGATGTGAATTTTTACCAATTGCCGGCGGCCAACTCTCCTGGCGCTCATCCTTGACGGTGTCGTCTGCATCGGACGGCGAGCGAGCCCTCTTGCGGGTGTGAGCGGCGGCGGCATTGTTCTTGCTAGCCGAGGAGCGATTGGGCTTGTAAGAGCACAGCTGAGGGTGCTCTCGCTTGACGCAGTTCTCGCACGGCTGCTGGTTGTCACACTTGACCTTGCGCTGGCGGCATGGCCAGCAAGCGGTCCCTGTGTTGGTTGCATTAGTCTCGCGGCACTGGGTTGTGAATGAGGCCTCTTGGATGACTAGGTAGGGAGAGGTGGCATCTGGCAGTACTAGCAGCAGCTTATAGCCGCCATGACGACCGGGACATGTCAATATCAGACGACTCCGGCTTACCGTATCGAACCTTGCGGTGCGAATGGATGATGCGACTGGCCTCCTCCGGCGTCAGATCGTCGACCGGCACCTGCTCGTCGGCGTCATGGTCGACCATGATTGGATTCGATGCAACAGCCTCAGCGCTTCGGATGATTCCAACTGCATGCGGTGGAGACGAGCGTCCAATTACCAGCAGGTGAGCGTGAGCTGCCGTGAGTTTCTCAGCTTCATCAACGCCGAACTCCGAGCATCTCCATGAAGCGTAAGATGGTGGAGGAGCCGGAAGTGCCTGGGGGGGACTCGCGACGCGGATCAACTGGCGGACCGCGAGCGACAAGCTGGGAATGACGCGACGCCAAGCAGCACGTGACCCGGCAGTCTTCCCTGTGACGGCACACGTGCTTTTTATGGGTCTCTTTCCTTGCAGCTGACGGCTTGGCGGCATTCCCCGCATTTTGCGGGAGAGGCACAGTTTAGCTTTGTTTGGGCGGCATCCACCTACAAGGCCGAGAGGGAAGCGCTTGTTGCAACTCAAGTCTCACCTTCTAGGACCGATCGAGCTGGTTGGACTCGGCGAGATCTACTACTAGTACGAGCGCGAGCATCGGTGGCACCAGCCAGGTCCAGCAGCCGGAGAGGCCTAGAGGGGCCCGGCGAGGCACAGAAGGCAAGCAAATGTCTCGTGGGCGTGAGCGGTCGAGCCTGGAGCTGGAGCGCATCATCAGCCGCCTCGACGACAACTTTGCGCTGCAGCTGCGCAAGCCCAAGTACCGCGAGCCCCCACTCAGCGACGAAGAGGCGCACGACGAGCAGAGGCGCGTGGACGACATCTGTCAAAGAATCCGGCTGCTGCACTATGGGGGAGACGACCGGCTAGCTGCATGTCTGGGCCGCTTTGAGCAGCAAGGCCGCCTCATCCTCGCCGATGCTGCGTCATGCAGCGCTACGCGGCATCTGTCCACAGCCATTCGGGCTCTGCTCCAGAGGTGCTTGCTGCGTATCCTTAACGATGTCGACGGTGTGGAATCGAGGCAGTGGAGTAAGAGAGTGTCCGAGGACCTAGCAGAATACTCGGCAAAGCGGGCTAGGGGCCGATTATCCCACAGCTACGAACACCACGATGCAGTCGATGCTCTCCCCGTCCGCTCCAGGGACTCTTTCGGAAGACCCGGTGAATCAATGAGATCAGAGGGTCGCCCTATGTATGTGGAGGACGACCTTCCGCCGCCGCCGTCTCCTCCGCCGCCCCCTCAGCATCCACGCTACGACAGGTCGATTGTCTCCAGTCGAGTGTCCTTTCAGTCTGAAGTCTTTTCTCAAAAGCAGACGCAGGACGAATCCTTTGTTAGCCAAACGACCATCGACTCCAGCTACCCGGACAAGGCATACGACTACCCGCTGTCACAGCAAACCACAGTCGAATCCTTCTCTCACTCGTTCAACGTGGGTCAGAGTCGCGACAATTTTCAACCAAACGGACATTCTCTCCCTCATAGACCTGATAAGCCCAAAGAGAGGCGAGAGCTTGATCCTTTGCCGTCCAAGAGTTTCGTTGACGGCAATGGCGAAGCCATTGAAGAGAGACTTGCTAATATATGGCGTAAGCATATGGGACTGCTAGAGCTTGTTCTTCACTGCTAACCGAGAGAGCTCGTAGCAAAATTGCCACACCCTGAGTTGACACAAGCGCCACTAGCCGTCATATGGGAGATAACGAGGGCTGCTCTTCACTGCAAAGTTTCGCTGGAGCAGTTCGACCTATTGTATGAGCCAAATGATAGCTGGCACGACCAGACCAATTTGAGAGAAATCATATCAAGGCACCCATTGTTTCATGGCAAAAGCTTGCCCCCTGCCAGCGATTCTGCGGCGTGGAGGACAGCAATGACGGACTTCCAAACCAAGGTCAAGACGGCCACGCTTACAGCCGAGTTAGTCTACAACCAGGACGGCGGGCCATTGTACAGTCTTCGACTACAACCATTGAGGCTTGAGCTGGGCCATCGGCTGGCCCGTCGATTTGGTGCTGATCGCTTTCTGGAAATTCTTATTCCATCGCCATCGTCATCATCAGATGAGGACCCCAAGGTGCTGAAAGAGGCCAAGAGCCTTGAAAAGATTGTAGAATGGCTGACAAAGTCACGTCATTACTTTCTCGGGCGGTCCTGGAAGCCGTTTTACGTGCGTGGTGTGAAGGGCAAGAAGATTTCGGCCACAACCCGTAGCACACCGCAGGACAGGGTCTACCTCTTTGCTTGCGACGGCAACAACTTCCGCAGCCCCTCTATAGCTGATGGGATCCCTCCGCTGGAAGAAGCGCTAGAGATCAAGAGGCGCACCAAGATGAAGCTCAGCGGCCTGCTGAAATGGGCTGTCGCCATTGATAAGGAGCGCAATTCTCAGCAGCCCATCGCCAAGCTCTTCTCCCGCTTAGCATTGAGTAAGTGGCAATAGCCCTATCAATATCTGGAATCCAGCTTACACGAATGACTACTACTAGGCCTCAGCCGCACTTGGCCCACCGTTGTTCTCGAAAAAGAGCAGATTCTCGTTCGGCGCAAAGACCTTGGACGTGAGATGGTGATGAATGACGGAATTGGTCGTATATCACCAAGCCTGGCCAAGAAAGTTGCCGACGCGCTCGGGTTGTCCGACTGTCCGAGCTGCTTTCAAGGTCGACTGGGAAGCGCAAAGGGCATGTGGTTGATTGATGTGGACAGTGACGATGAGCGGGACTGGGTTGAGATATACCCGTCACAGACAAAGTGGGAATGCGACTTTGACGACCCTCATCACCGAACACTCGAGATACGAAATTGGCCATCAGAGTTGAAGTCGGCTTCTCTGAACCAGCAGTTTATACCTGTACTAGAAGCACAGTCTCCGGAGCCCGACGGCATGCGCCGCGTGATGGCCGAGCATCTGGAGAGAGCGCTGCACGCCGACCTCGGTGAGCAAGCAGCCGCCATGAAGGAGCCTATGAGTCTCCGGTTATGGATTCATCAATCTGGCCCCTCAAAGAATGACCGTTTGCTGGATGGTTCGGCAAAGTTCCTGGCTGGTCTTCCTGACAGTAATGCGGACAAGGTCGCGTTCCTCCTTGATTCAGGATTTGATCAGAAGAAGATGAAATACCTCCAGGACATTGTTTGGGACATGTGCAAGAGGAAGGCCGATGTTCTCAAGACCAAGATGAACATTACCATACCGTGTTCGGCCTACATCTACATGGCTGCAGACTTCACGTCGACCCTCGAAGAAGACGAGGTGCACATTTCGTTTTCCACCAAATTTCAGGCCGATGGCTTTTCCGATACGCTGCTGGAGGGGATGGATATCTTGGTGGCAAGAGCTCCAGCCCATCTACCCAGTGACATTCAAAGGGTGAAAGTGGTGTCGCGGCCCGAGCTGCGAAAGCTCAAGGACGTCATTATCTTTTCTACCAAAGGCCGGGTTCCCCTTGCCGATAAGCTATCCGGTGGCGATTACGACGGTGACATGGCCTGGGTGTGCTGGGATCAAAACATTGTCAAGAATTTCAGCAACGCTTCTGTGCCCGAGAAGCTAGACTTGATCAAGAGCGGATATATGCGCAAGATGGACACGCAGTTCACGAGTATCTTGGACGAGGTCGAAAGCAACAACTACTACAAGTATAGGAGTAACAAATCCGAGCATCTCGAGGATGCCTGCGCCGACTTTATAGCCCGAGCATTCCTGTTCAATTTGCAGCCCGCATTTCTTGGTCGATGTACAAAATACAAGGAGAAGCTGTGTTACGCACATGACTCGGTTCAGGATCGGGCCGCTATACACTTGAGCCAGCTGCTTGGCTATCTGGTCGACCAGAGCAAGCAGGGCATTGTGTTTACACAGGACGACTGGCATCGTTTCCTCACAGTGCACTTGGGAATGAAAAAGACCTTCTTGAACGAGCCAGAGTATGCAAAAGAGAAGGGAACGCGGCTACCTGATAAGGGAGGCCGGCTGCATGTGCTCGATTACTTGCGCTTCGACGTCGCCGAAAAAGTCATTGACGCCGTCTTGACCAGCTTTCACGAATCCATCCACGGGAAAGACTCGGAGGTGCAAACCTATGATCCGGAGCTCACGAAGCTCACCAACCTCTACGACGAGCAGGCCACCACTTCTTCCAGCTGCAGACAGCTCTTGACCCATCTGCGGGGCAGCATCACTGCGCTCTCGGACGAGTGGCGTGTGAGCATGCGCGATGGGATTGAAAACTCAAAGTTTGCCAGCAAGGCCGAGGCTGTCTACCAAAAATGGCTGGACATACAACCGCCGCCCGAGCTGTTGATGAGCGGTGAGTTTCCCGCGCTTGTCCATGACGCAAACAAGGCTTCGGCGTTGAGTAACTGGCAGCTGCTGAAAGCTTCGACCACTTTCAAGAAGTATCACCACAGCGCGCCCAAGTTTGTCTGGAACATGGCCGGAAAGCAGCTTGCCTACATTAAGGCGATGGCGCGAAACGGCCCTGGCGAGACGTCAAAGGTGCTTATGATTCCCGAGATGTGGGGGGTCCTGCGGCCGGACAAGAAGCTCATCACCTCGCTGGCCATGCAGAGGGAGGCTGCGCGGGATTCGGAGAGTGCACTGGCTTTGGAGGAGGTGTTTGAGTTTGACGATAATGGCACTGTTATTGACGATGCTTGAAGAATTAGACTGCGGGAGCGAGCGTCTTTGAAGGATTGCAGACTGAAATTTTTATGAATACTCATGATGTTCATGTTGGACTAGGATTATGTTGGAGCAAATTGTTTGGAAGTGAGAGGCATGGCAGAAGCGTCTTCGTGCTGGGAGAATGAACACAATGAAAGTGATGTTTGATCAAGAATTATATTGTTTGCTTGTTTATACTATTTCAGATGTCATCAGTCTCTCATACAATTTTGCTGTGATGCTTGCAAGGGAGCTTCATTGGAGTTGGAGCCCAAAGTGGGCCCGTCGGCGTTTGCTCAGTTTGGCCTAGCAAACAGCATTGCTCACCAGATGCAGTTAGATCAAATCGCCCATCGTGTAACGCGGTCATGTGATATAAGGAGCTCATCAATTTCGCGCTCCGCCCTTTTGCTTCTCCACTCTCTTCTTCTTCCACCTCCCAAGGCCCGTGAACGCTTCGAACCAGGGCATCGCCCATCTTCCATCGCCCATCACTCATCGCCTGTCGCCTATCGCCTGTCGCCTCTGCCATGCCTCACAGCCCCTCCGCCTACACACAGGACACGGTCGCCAACACAGACGATGACGACTTGACACAAGCTTCGCTCTCGCCCGGGTCAGTGAGATTTGCCCCCGTGTGAAAAAGCCCTCGTGTGATGGCCCTCGCGATTCCACCAGGCGTTCTGCCGACGTGGATAGCCGTGCCGCTCCACTAGATGGGACCGTTTTCAGAGGCCGTTCTCTGCATGCTCGATCCGGTCGGCGACTCTTCACAGCTATGCATGATGATGAGGGTCGGGGTCTTGAAGGCCGTGGGTAGAGGGCAACCTCTATCTACCTCCGATTTGCAATACCGTTTCTGAGGCGGCTCGTCTTGTGCTGAGTGGCGCGGGGTTTATCACCCTCATCACTAGAGGGATTGTTTTCAGTAGGCCGTTCTCTGCATGCTTGACCGTATCGGCGCCTCTTCACAGCTGTGTCTGATGATGAGGGTCGGGTCTTGTAGGCCTGAATAGAGGGCAACCTCTATCTAGCGCCGGTTTGCAATACCGTCTCTGAGGCAGCCTTCTTATGTTGAGCGGCGCGGGGCTCACCACCCTCACCACTGGACGGAATCGTGTTAGGTAGATTGTTCTCTGCATGCTTGATCCGGTCGGCACCTCTTCATAGCTATGTCTAGTGATGAGGGTCGGGATCTTGAAGGCCGTGGATAGAGGGCAACCTCTAAGTACCTCCGCTTTGCAAAACTGTCTCTGAATCGATACTTTTCGTGTGCTGAGCGGCGGGGCTCATCACGTTTCACCTCGCCACTGGATGGGATCGTTCTTGGTTGATTGTTCTCTGCATGCTTGATCCGGTCGGCACCTCTTCATAGCTATGTCTAGTGATGAGGGTCGGGGTCTTGAAGGCCGTGGATCGAGGTTTGCCTCTCCACCTCCGATTTGCAAAACTGTCTCCGAGGCGGTTCTTTTTAGTTGAGCGGCGGCGTTCAACGCCACAGCCTTAGCATTGGATTGGATCGTTCCCGGTAGATTGTTCTCCTGCATGCTTGATCCGGTCGGCGCCTCTTCACAGCTGTGCATGATGGAGAGGGTCGGGATCTTGAAGGCCGTGGATCGAGGTTTTCCTCTCCACCTCCGGTTTGCACAACTGTCTCTGGATCGATCTTTCTTTTGCTGGGCAGTGGTGTTGATCACCACGTTCTTGTACCTTACCATTTCAATCATTTCCCGACCCTGGCGGCGCGGGGGCTACTCATGTTTCTTTGATGGACTGACGCGCTTTAGGCCGAGTCGACAACTCCATGATGGCGACAATGAACATGACGGTAACACTGACTTAGGTAGTGAGAAGAGCGACGACGTCGAAGACCCGACAGAGCCCGACCTCATCGAGCCAGCGTCCGACAGTATCAAGATCTACTGTTATAATAACACAGTATCCTGGAATGACCAAAACGGCGATCCTCGAGAAACAGAGTTTCTGGATCTCGAAATCGTCATCGACAACAGAACCAATACAGCCTTCCTAAGGCTATGTGGTGACGTCTATCTGTACAGCCGCAAATCTTTCAATAAGCGACCCGTCTATCTGTACATTCGCCCTGAAACCGTCGAATTCATCAGATATCAAAATGCTCACAACGCACGATTGCTATGTTTCTCCCTGCGTTCGAAGCCTGATATGGTAATTCCTAAAGAGCCCATCAATGTCAAACCGAGGAGCAAAGCCCTGCTAGATGCTATCGCGGCTATCTCCACAACGACAGGCTTCGCTGTCCGCCTCAACAGCTCTAGCACGACTCCCACACACCTCTTGCAGAAAGTTGCCTCAGTTTTTTCGCCCCGTCCCACTTGGAATGCTGAGCTTGGCGATCTCGATGGATTATATACAGGAGAAGGTGGTCGGATTGCCAACGCAGGCATAGATGCGAGCACTGAAACCGAAGACAGTGCTCGCACTGATTCTGAAGCACAATCTCCTCCGCCATATCGATCAGCCTCTAGTAAGCCTTTGCTCAGACCACACTGCCTAGTATCAGTACTGACTGTTTGCGACTATAGAGAAGCGCAAACGTGATATCCCCGATGTTGAGAGCGGCCCTTGCTCAGCGCTAAATGACATGCCACCCATCAATGTCATGCTCCGTGAGATGGAAAAGCGCATATTGAAGAGTATTCAACAGCTTGGAAATAAGCTGGACAACGCTGATCCCTGCCGCTATGACACGGAAGAGAGAGAAGACTTTTTGGCAGAAGTGACACAGCGGTGTGACGATGAGTACATCAATCTAAAGGTCGAGTCGACCGATGTGTTTGAGGAGGTCAAGGAGGATGTCGAACGTGTGCTGAATCAAGTGGACGATGATGTGAAGGAACGGATGGAAATGATGCAAGACGAGCTTGACGAGAGGGTCGAGAGCATTGCGCAGACGACGGCAGTGGCGGCGGCGGAAAAGTATGTCAAAGAGACGCTACTGAATGCAAGCTGGCGGATAGATGGCAGCATGTCTTTGCAGAGGGAGACTTGAGCTGCTGCCATTGTTACGATTACTGTCACGAAGTTGATGACCCGTATATGCTTGGAACATTATGCGCTTAACTATACAATATCTACAACTAATTACAATATGTGACACTCTAATCTCTGAGGTTGACCATTCTATATCCCTCTTGGTGGCCGTGCCCTGATCTCCTTCTTCGCCAAAAGTATGATGCCACGTAGACGACTCCGGCAACGCTGAAGATTGAAGCTCCCATGACGCCTACGGTGCTTGAACTTGTGGTTTGGCGCTGGGCGGATGTCGAAGCTGATGGTGACGTTGATGATGCTGCTGGTGCAACATTTGAAGGCGAAGGCGATGTAGATGCAGATGCAGATGCCGAAGGCGACAGCACAGGTGGAGGAGCCGGGGGCTTCAGGGATACGATATCGCTCGTGACCGTGATGGGGTTCCCGCCATCTTGGAGATCGAGGACGATTGTCGAGCCCAAAACGTCGCCGGAGGAGGAGACGGCTGCTGCGGCGACGTATCGGCGAGTGGTGTTTGTGTTTGTGCTGGTGCTTGTGCTGGGGAGGGTGATGATTGTTTCGAAGCCTTGGCGGGGGGACTGGATGAGGAAGTTGGTGTGGTTGTTGATGGTTTTGTGGTCGTTGGAGGCGAACTTTTTTCAGGGTGTTAGCTGTTTTCTTGAATGATGCGAGAGGAGGAGGAGGAGGAGGGATAAGTGAAGCTTACAATTGCCCATGAAGAGACTTCTGTTGCTCCATTCCAGGAGACGTAGATTGTCGCGTTGTACGTGTTGTTGTTTGGTGCGTCGACGGCGATACTAGGCGGCCACGAAGGCTGGCCCTTCCAGTCCCCCTTGTGCACTCTATAAGCAAACATGTCCGGCACGGCCTCTTGTCCGCCGATAGGACCCCTTTGGACGTCGAGCACGGGCGTGCCGTCGGGAGCGTACTCGACGAAGCTGGGGTTGTACCCCCAAGCGGTCATGATGTTGCCGTTGCTGAGCGATTGGTAACCGCCCATTGCGCCGGAGTTGACGCCCTCTGGATGAAAGAATTGGGATACGAGGCGGGCCGTGTGCAGGACGGGGTTGATTGCGATGCGGAGGGCGCGGGAGGAGCAGTGCTGCGTTTCTGATGAGGAAGGGCAGAAGCCGGACTCTTCGCCGTGGTTGTCAAAGAGGGTGATGTGCGTCTCCTCCTGTCCGCCTGTTAGGGGAGATGAGGAGGAGGAGGAGGGGACGATGCGGGCGTCGTGCTGCCAGGAAAAGTTTGTGGCTGCGCCGCCGGAGAGGTCGGTGAATTGGTTCTGCTTGCCGCCGAGGATCCAGAGCGGTTGGCCGGTTTTGTGGTCGATGAGGGTGAGGACGGAGAGGTGGCGGGCGGAGACGAGGTAGTCGCCTTGTTCTGTCTGTTTTGCACCCAGTTGGATGTTAGTTGGTGATTCTTGTCTTGGATCTAGGGGGTGATGTTTTGTAAGTGGGAAAAGGGGGAGGGGTGGGTGTTGTCAGCTTGCCTTTTGGATGGAGTTGATGTGAAAAAAGTCGAATCCGGAATCAGGGCTCACGCCGTATGCGTCGGTATACTCGGCATACGACTGATCAATGGCAAAGTACTTTGAAGCGTGCCAGTCAAAGACCAGCTCGCCCGTCGCCAGGTCAATCTCCTGAAAGCCGCTGTCCATGAGCAGCGCGTCCTCGGGCCCGCCCACCGGCCGGCAGTCAAAGGGGATGTTGAAGTAGGTCGAGAAGATGACGGTGCCGGCGTCTGTGACGCTGAGCTCGTGCATGTCGGCCATGGCGTCGTTGAGGCCCTGGGCGGTGACGTTGTACCTGAGGTTATACGCCTCGTCAAAGAAGAGGCAGTTGCCGTTTGCGTGGCCGCGGGTGTGGCCGCCCTCCCAGAAGGCGAGGTAGCGGGTGCCGTTGACGAGGTAGGCGTTTGAGGCGTATGTGTTTTCGTACTGCTGGTCTGCGTAGACGAGGGACAGGTCGCGGGCGTCGAAGATCATGGGGCCGGCCTTTTGGGTGCCGTAGACGGTGCCGAGGAAGATGTGGGAGGCATTGGAGGCGCGGCTGGCGTCGAG
>LFMI01000814.1:31555-42342 GCA_001050175.1 Trichoderma parareesei | reverse complement strand
AAAAAAAAAAAAAGTGCAAGCAGTGGGCAGTTGCTGGTACATGTTGCCTCGGGCAGTCATCCAGATTGAGAGCGACTTGTGGCAAAGGCCTGATGGTTCTTTCTTTTAACGAAGCGACCGGCTCATTCCAGAGAGGATAATCGTGCGGAACACTCCGTTTCCGCAATCCTGCAAGAGATAGCCTGCATTTGCATGCAAGAAGCATTCATGTGGTGCCCGTTTATGAGTAGTATCAAGGTAAGGTAGGCAGGCATAGTCATCATCGACAAGCCCTGGCGCTATGCTTTTGTAGTATCCGCTCCCAGAAACGCAGGGGCTGGCTGACGCGGATCGGGGGAATCGTTTTCACCAGAGCTTCTCCTCTTAGTACTAGCACTCCATCCAGACCATGGGGCATGGCATGGCATGGTACGGCATGGGTCTGAGCATGGGCAAGGCAGGGCAATGTCGAGTGGAGGTGCTTTGGCTGCTCCGTCTCCATGCTGTATGTACAAGCAATATCTTGGTGGTAAATAGTGGTAGTTGGTACCTGTGCTCCATAGATACGGACCGTCAGAGGGTCGTGAATCAAGCACAAGCCATGGATCTCTAGGAGAGTCGTCGTCTTTGCTGTATCGCGCAGTACGATGAATCTTGAAGGGCCATTCGTGCTTACACGGAGCTACTAGAGGATCAAGACGGACATTCGGGGCATGGTCTACGAAAACCAAGAAAAAAAAAAAGAGAAAAAAGAGGAAAAAAGGGCGGAAACATCTCATACTGTACGAGTACGAACCGCCAACTACCTGAATTGGGATATACTTGTACCTATGGAATGATTGAATGGATGGCTTTGGAGGCGAATGGGCCCGGCGACGCCGCCTCTGCAAACCCGATAGTAGTACCTGTCGGACATTTGGTGGACTTGATGTTTTCTAGTACGTAGCTAGGTAATGCATGTACCTGCGCATCTCACTTTCTTTCATCTTCCGCAAATGCCGTCATGACCTGTTCAGCAGTGTGGCTGCCCGTGGAATACCTATGAATCAATCGTCACCAAAAAGAAAGGCTTGTAAATACCTACCTCATAGGTCGATCAACAGGTTATATGAGAGAGTCAGTGTGTCAGAGGCGCCTCTGTGCCTCTTTCGCTGTCTGCACCATTACCGGTAGCTTGCCTCGCTTTCAACATGATGCTCCATACATATCAGCTGCTACTGGGTGACTCGTACTATAACTGCTCGTCATACCGCTGGATACTTCTCGCAGCATCCAGCGCAGCGTCCCCTTCATTCTTCTGTTCCAAATCCCTGGCAGGTAGCGCAGGTTCTGGATACCTACTGAGCGTGGCCAGTGGGCTGTTGCAGGGGTCCAAACGGGTGCCGCTAAAAGGTGAGGGCATCAATCTTCTGAGAGACGTGCATCCGTTGGGAGACGGTGCAGTACGAGTACGAAATGATACATGCACCGGCAAAGGAGACACGAATGAAAGAAAGGAAATGCGGCAGTAATTAGGGATATCGAGATCCAGCCGAACGCCTCCTTGATCAAGCTTGGCCCTTTTGAGGGAACGAAAATAGGGAAGCCGTATGGGCATCAAACGGCAAACAAAAGATGATTGACAGACAAGGAACTCGTACAGATACAAACTTGTTGGAGCGGGTGTTCCGGGTCCAGGCGCCGTGTCAGTCAGCTGGGCTCGGCAGGGATGTGGCTCCAGTTCCAGCGCCGAGCGTGATGAGGAGAGGAGGAGAGGAGAAGAGGAGGAGGAGAAGGGGTGCGACTTGATTCTCATTCGAAGCGACGTGACTGGCTGGCTGGCTGGCTGGCTGGCTGCTTGATTCCCTGGAATCCATTCTTCGCAGAGTGTGTTTGTACCTGGTCTGGTCTCTCCGTCTCTCTGCTGCAGGGGGGCAATTCAGTTCAGTTCAGATGCTGCCCACCGTTGGCGTGGCCTCGTGCTCCCAGCGCTACATAGGTACCCAGAACGGACCTGATGGAGCACAAGGCCCAGAAACGAAGGTATTGAAATGTTGGCAGTCCATCCATGACCGAATGCGTAGCACTACACTATTACCTTACCTCTACTTGGTAGGGAGGCTATAAGAAAATGTACAGGTACGAAGCGCAACGAGCCCATCATCAACCGCCTTTGGTAGTACCTACCTATTACTTTGAGTGCCAATCGGTGCCGGCGGCAAGTTGGAGTTTGCTGGGCTGCCGCTAGAATTAAGACCCCGCAGAGGAGGCACCGCTGAGACCTGGTAAGGGAATATGTGTACCTACTTATGTATGAGGAGACATTATCAAGGCAATCATCACAGTTTGGCCGGTTTATGTACATTCTGATCAAACCATCTATCCGCCTGCCTACCTACCTACCTAAGGTAACCTACCTACCTACCTTACCTGTATTGCTTTTATGACTGCTGGCACAGTACCTTCACAAGGGAGGCATCCGCACGAGACGGATGCCAGTTCTCTCGACGCACCGACAGGGATGCAGCAGCAGTCCAGCTACCTTACCTACTTACTCTACACACCTTCATGTACAGTCGTCAATGCCCAGCACAGGGGCTTTGGTTCAAAGACACCAGGCCAGACAATGACTCCTTGGCTCGTACTGTGTCCGCTTCGTATCTTCCCCTCGTCTTGGTGCGTGTCTCATGCGTCGTGCCCGCAGCGCCACTTCGTGCGAGACCGAGACCAAAACCAAGCCCTCGAGCCATGTGTGATGAGCGAACTCAAGACTCGGTCGAATACAGGCAAGACAGGAGGTAATGGGTAGGTACCAACAGCAGACGAACGGACAAGCGCTGATGCTGGTGGGCAGTGCCTGGTGTAGTGTAGTGTAGGTAGGTAGGTAGGTAGGTAGGTAGGTATGAGCATCGTCAGAGAATTCATACGATCAGGTAGGTAGTTGTAGTATTACGTCTCGTTCGTTTTCCAACACTTCCGGGTCATGCGCGTGAGAGACGTGACATTGATGAATGCTCAGGGTGACGCGTTGAGTGCTTTTGGTCGTGCACGTCTTCCGTCTTCCGTCTTCCACCAGGATAAAGTGCAGGTACCTCACGAAGAGCCAGGGTGCCAGTGTTCCCAGCCGTACCTGCGTGCGTGCCAGCTGCGGCCTATACCCGCACTGTTATCTGCACTGTAGCGCTACTAACCTTGGAGTGCTAGAGGTACCACTCTCGAGTTGAACCTGACCACCCCCAACAGGTGCTCCATACCTCCATTGCCTCCATGCCTCGTCGCTCCATCATCATCCACACACCTCCCATGGATTGTCTGTTTTGTCTGTCTCTCTTGTCCGTCTGATTCTGCCGCCAGCCACCACAGCGCCCATCTGAGGCCCGGCTCTGATACCATTTGATCCTCCTACCGACCGAAGCGACCCCCCCGTTCCCGCTTGTGCGCTTTGCTGTGCGCTTTGCGGTGCCCTTTGTACCTTGAAGTTGTTCATTGCTACGTGCAGAGTATTACATTACATACCTACTCCCATCATAATCATCCCGGCTAGCCGTCAAGGCTCCCCGACGACTTGACGCCGTGCCCCGTCCGAGTCGAGACACGACGCCGAACGCGACGATGGAGGACGATGCCGTGTCTACCGCCCAGCCCGCTAAACCTTACCCATGACAGCGTCTCGTCTTGTTCGGTTCTCCTCTCTCGTCTCCTTGTACAGTAGAGGCAGGTACCTTATTACGATTGATCCAAGTAACTATCTCTTTGGAATCACCAGAACGCAAGCAAGCAAACAGGCAAAAGCAGCACAGCCCTTCCCTCCACCTCTCTCTCTCTCTTTCAGTCGTCATTTCAGCATCTGGGCTCATCTGGCTGGCCGGGCTGCCCAACAAGCTGTGCCGTCCTCCTCGCGAACAATGTGCCACGCCCTCCCTCTTCATTGCTCCTCTTCCCTCGTCCCAGCCATGGCTGCTAGGGATGCTAGGGATGCATGTCAGCAAGCGTTCCTTGCCCGGTCCGGCCTCGTCTAGTGCCAGTGACTCGGTGCCCTCTGCCCATGCTAATAAACGGACGCTGCAAGACGAGACAAGATGGCAGAAGCCACCGCTAGCGGCCCCCCTCCACCACCCCCCAGAGATGCATTGGGCCACCCAGGAGTGATAAATCCGGGGTCTGTTGGCGTCCAAGTTGCCTTTGCACTTGATGGACCAGGCCGGCGTTTGGTACCTATGTAGGGGGAGGTAGGTAGGAAGGTACTCGTACGAGGTACCTCGTACAGTGCCCCGAGTGCTGGTGCAACCTTGGCTCTGGCGCTTGTTCAGTTGAGTTGACTTCAGTTGGCCTCTGGTCCGCCGCGCTTGTACCTGTACCTCCCCGCCGGCCACGCCTGCAGCCAATATCGCGTACCCACTCGCACGCCCACCTCAGACGCCTCAACGCTCGATCGAGTTGCAACTTTAACTCTTGAATGTGCTTTTTCCTCAGCTTGGCCTCACCTCGACCCTCGATCCCTCACTCCTTCGTCTGCACGCAAGCAGTGAGGGACTTTTTCCCTTTTTTTCTAATTCCCCTTCACGCTCTTTTGTTCGGCTCTTCTCTCTTTTTTCTCACCTTTCCTTCTTCTTCACTTGTGCGTGGCCTCGCATCGAATCTGATCCCAGCCGCGCTTGTTCACTGCGGCAACGCCCTTCGACCTCTTCCCGCCCGACTTCACCTCGTCACAGGAGCTCCTCATGTCTGTTAAGGCTGTGCCGGCGACGTTGCATCTTCTCCAGCTTCCCAAGGTTCCTTCAACATCCTGCTTCGACGCTCGATATCCGCCTACGACACCGACCATCGCCCTCGCCAGCATCATCACCACCACCACCAACACCATCACCATCACCATCGCCCTCTCCAGGCTTGCCAGCACCTCTGTCTGCGCGGCCTGAGAGCGCCTCCCGGTTGACGCGATGAGCACCGCATACCAGCAGTCGCTGGCCGCTTACGACAATCACGCCCTGCGACCCTATGCCCCGTCAATTGCCCTCCCCAGAGGCGCAGCTTCGGCTGCCGTCGGTGCCAGCGACGCCAGGAACGCCGCTGCGCTGTACGCTCGATATCCCTTCCAGCAGAGCCAGCCTGCCCAGTTGCCGGCCTCGCAGGCGCGCAACGACGCTCTCACGCAGTTTCACAGCGCACCCTCGGACAGGTCTACCAAGTCGGAGACGCCTGCCTCGGCTGTATCCGCCCAGGACGCTGCATCGTCGCGAAAGAGCCCCGAGACGTTGATCTACCACAGTCTCCAGATTCCGCGATGCATCAGTTCCGACGGCGGCAGCCTGGCAGACTTTGCAGCCCAGGTTCGTCGATGCCAGCAGCTTTCCAGCCCCTTCCGCACCCATATTCGAGCTCATTACCCTGCTTGTCTATCCACGGCGGACTGTGGCCCCTTGTTCCTAGTGGCTAACTCTTTGTTCTCTGAACCAGATGACGTGCCTTTTTTGGTTTGAACCCATCGATCGACTCAAGAAGGCAGAGACTTTCCGGTCACGGCCGGACACGGTCACGACGCAGCTGGCGAACCTCTCCAAGCCGAGCGAGCAGTTCCGTAAATGGGTATACAATGTGCTGTCGACCACCCAGGTTACACAGAACGTGATCCTGCTCGCGCTGCTCTTCATCTACAGACTGAAGCTGTCAACGCCGCAGATCAAGGGACGCGAGGGCAGTGAGTATCGATTGCTCACGGTGGCCCTCATGCTTGGCAATAAATGTGAGCCTCTGCCTTATCCCCTCCCCAAGGACCTGGACCAGAGCAGGCGCAAACAAGACGGGGCAAACAATGCTAACATGCTGCTGGCACAGTCCTCGACGACAACACCTACACCAACAAGACGTGGGCCGAGGTGTCGTGCTTCGCAGTTGGCGAGATTCACGTCATGGAAGTAGAGTTTCTTAGTAACATGCGCTACAACCTCCTGGCTTCCAAGGAAGAGTGGGAGGACTGGTTGACCAAGCTGGCCTGCTTCCGCGAGTACTACACGCAGGCCTCCCGAGCCCCGGCATCTCCGCTGGCGGCCACCTCTCCCTCCTCCAGGGGCTTCCACTCGCCCGTCGTCTCGCCGACCACGATGCTGCCGACCGGCGACGCGGCATTCAGTCCCGCCACCGCACCCACGTACTCGCCACCTCTGTCGAAGCACGCGCAAGACTGGGCCACGTACCACGCCAACCCCGTCTCACCCCTGGCCGTCAAGCCGTCGACGGCTCTGCGCAACTCTCGGAAGCGCAGCCCCGATGGAGAGCCCATGGAGGGCGTCAATAACCCATCTAAGCGAGTTATGCGTCTGCATCCAGCTCAGGTCCACGAGAACCCTTGGTCCACTAGCTGCGCTTCCGCGCCCAGGTACGGCGTTCCGCATCTATCCATTGTCACCTCGCAGCCCACCGTCTTCCCGACGGCAACGGCATCTAGGGCGCCTTCGCCTCTCACGGCGGGATACGCGACTTCGTCGCCGACTCTCAACCTCAAGTCCACGGCAAACGGCTACATGCCGTCTGCGTACACCAACCAGGCGGCCCCGGCGAGCGATCTCTCGCTTTCGACTGCCACGTACGCCAATCCGGCCGCCCCAACCGAGATCCCGCAGCCCAACCCCTACGCCAACCAGAACGTCGCCTCTCTGCCCCCGCTGCAGGCGGGCATGCGTGCCATGTCGACGGTGTACCAACCCTTCAAGACGACGACGACAACGACGACGATGCCCCAGCGGACTAGCGTCTCCACGGACTACTATCCGACGATGACGGCGGCGGCGGCGGCGACGGCCCCTCCGGAGCTGCCCAGAGTCCAGGACGAATATTACGCTCCGGCCGCCACGGTACAACGACCTCCTCCCGTCGTCGCAAACGGGTTCGCCAGGGCGCCGGCTCCCCAGGGCCCGCCGCCCATGGCGTACACCACGCCCAGCAAGCGCCAGCACGGCTTGGCTGGCCTGGCCTCGGGCTACACGTCGTCGCCCATGGCTGAGACGCCGTTTGGAGCCGTGTCGGGGGTGCACACGCCCATGGCCCTGACGCCCATCTCGCACTCGCCCAGCGTCTACCTGCAGCAGCGGGCGAGCCCCTACAAGCCCGTCCGCCACGTCAACAGGCTGCTCTACCCGCCGCCGTCGGCCTCGCTGGATCAGTATCACCTGGCCGTGCCGGTGCCGCCAACGCACATGCATTACCAGCCTCTGGGCCGGCGAAACGACCTTCGCACGGGAGTGGTGCCCGAATTTATAGTGTACAACCAGGGCCAGCAACCCCTCCCGCACCATGCAGCGCAAGGATCGTATGCACCCTAGATGTGGTGGCAATGCTCCCTTTGCGGCCGCTGGCCGGTGGATGGTCGGCACATTTGCGCGACGACTCTTGGCCGATGAGCATTGCGAACCACAAGACATGTTACTCTGCAGCATGTCTCAGCATCCTTGTACTATTACTTTCTCCTTCTCTTTTCTTCTTCACCCCTTTGGGGTTGTCCTACATTTGTAACACTAGTCTCTTTTTTCTTTTTTCCCTTCTGTTTCCCTCTCGACGTGGGACCGCATTGCTTCTGGATTGTTTTTTTCCGCTCTGCTTTTCTCAACTACTGCTCGTCACCAGGACGCAGCATATGGATTTGCATCGCTTGGGGCGTTTGGTTAAGGGAGCCGGCCCAGGGATTTGGGATTCGGACGGCTCGGCACATTGACGAAGCCGCCTGGCAAACGAAGCCACGGCTTTCCGGTTGAAAGGGGTTGGGGTTTGGGGGAACGTCTGATATACTCCACCAGAAGCATGCCTCCAGGGCTGGTTTCATTTGTGGTTACTATGCCTTTACGTCTTCCGTTTTCAATCTCTTGTCCCCTGACGTTTTTTTTTCTTTCAAATCGAGCTATTCGTTTAATACGCCCGAAGCAGCACGGGATGGCTACAGGCATGGCGGGAGGGACGGGGCAAAACCACACGAAATAGCGGTTGGCCTGAGAACGGTTGGAATGGATTGGGACGCCGTCTGATTTGGCGGCGGTTGCTGCACACAGGCAGACTAAGGCCTCCCCCCCCTTCTCTTCGCATGACTTTTTTCTGTTCCATCTTTTCTATTCTCTTGTTCAAGATACCTACTACTACCACTAAGGCTTTGGGGAAATGAGGGACGGGGCATTACGATGTTTGCCTGGTTTTTGATGATTTTTCCGTTTTCGCTTCTTTCTCGAGCAGAGCAGCATGGCGGTGAAGGATTGGCTCATAGATGCGCACGGGGCGCTTTTGCTTTTTTGTCTTCTTTTCGATCGCATGGGCGAGGAGTTGAGGGCGCTGCATTAGATGAGCGAATGAATAATGAGAATGAGGCGGCGGATGGCCGCCGAGTGTCCATGGTATTCATAATGTGTACATGAAATGATGTGAACTACTGGATGAAGGAGTAAGGACATACTGATTGTAACTTGTTGTGATAGCAGCCTCAGATTGAGTTTGTTGTATTGGTGCCTTGTGTGTGGTGCATACCTAGGTACCATAAGGTCCGGTAGTCTTGAGTGAGGCTACAATTTTTGGACAGGGTAAGAGATGAGTAAGTTCATGTTCGTTGCGCTGCGCACTACTTTTGGGATAGACATGGCACTGCGAGGAGAAGATGAACGTCTGGTTTTGTCTCATCATGTATTGTGATTTTGCAGGGTATGAAGCTGTCTCTTGTGAGGGGAAGTGAAGCTCATGGAATCTCGATTTGTCGCAACGAGCTATGAGCTGGATTATGTACTCACTTCAAATGAAGCTATATACGTGAACCTTGCTGGTGATTTTCATGCAGTTGCATGTATTGAAGTTTTGCAAGCTATGCTCGTGGTGAGTAGTATTGGTGGATGAGGGCAATGTCAGATCCAAGTATTAAACAGTTGGCTCGTCGTCACCTTGGCGATGATGTGAGTCGGTCAGCATAAGACCGTCTCCACCGTGCGGATGGCATCACGGGACGGACTGGGGAGAGGGACGCAAAACATGGATAACCTGCATGCCTGGACCTGCATCTGATTGACTGTAGTATGTATACTCTTACAGCATCATCATGCAGTTCTGATAATCCTCTCGGCCTGATTCGTATCCAGTTAACCATCAGTCTGTGCCCTTGACACTCTGTGTTATCAAGTGACAAAGCAATCACGACGAGATACATGCTTCCATGACCATCTTCTCGTATTCCTCCAGGTCACCTTTTCCCTCCGCAGTGGGTCTCCCGCTACAGCACAGTGCCTACAACCCCAACCCCAACCAACCACTTCGTAAACTTGCCAGCCAATTTTCTCTCTCTCTCTCTCCCTCCTCATTGCGCCTCTCCTCGCTCTCTTCTCGCGCAAAACTCCCCTCGCCAGGCCTCGTGTCCACCGGCTTCTTCCCTCGACAAGACGATTGAAAAAGCGACGCCGAATTGCGATCCAGTGGGACGTCGGTTTTCAAGCTCGGCGATTTCTTTTATTTTTCTCTTTGTTGTTTTTGTTTTGGCGCAGTCGCTCGCTTTTACGACACTCGTTTGAGTCAAGAGGGAGGAGGACCAGGAAGAAGGAACCGTGGCATCTTGTTTGTCTGCCCTGGGAACCACGAATCGCTGTCGCAACAATTCAAATTCGGGCCGCGCATCGAGACTGAGGAGAAAGGGACGGATGATACGAGGCGACTGTTGATTCATTCACTGCTGCGACACACCGACGACGACGACAACGACGACGACGCTCGTTTCTTTGCGACTCCGCGACAACGACAACAACGACACGATACCCTCGATCTCTCACCACCATGTCGGGCTTTGGCGACTTCACCTCCATCTGCGAGCACACGCCGCTCCCGCTCTGCGCCTCCATCGGCCCCGTCCTCTCCTCGTCGGGCCGCGTCGGCATTGAGCCCAGCTGCTACGCGCGCAACATCGAGGTCGCCAACACAATCATCTTTGAGGGCGCCGCCTCCTTCGCGCACATTGGCGCCCTCGTCATGACCGTCATCATGATCCTGCACGTCCGCAGCAAGTTCACCGCCGTCGGCCGCAAGGAGATCCTCACCTTTTTCTACCTGTACATGCTGCTCACCTTCATCTCGCTCGTCGTCGACGCCGGCGTCGTCCCGCCCGGCAGCGGACCCTTCCCTTACTTCTCGGCCGTGCAAAACGGCCTGACGAGCGCCGTCGTGACGTGCCTGCTGGTCAACGGCTTCGTCGGCTTCCAGCTGTACGAGGACGGCACGCCGCTGTCCGTGTGGATGCTCTGGCTCTGCTCGCTCGTCGCCTTTGCCATTTCCTTCCTCGTGTCGCTAGCGACGTTCAAGGCATGGGCGGGACTCAGCCCGACGAACCAGGTCGGCCTCTTTGTCGTCCTGTACCTCCTCAACGCCATTGAGCTGGCCGTCTACGTCGGCATGCAGATCCTGCTCGTCGTCCGCACGCTGCAGGACCGCTGGCCGCTCGGCGACATTGCCTTTGGCATCTTCTTCTTCGTCGTCGGCCAGGTCATTCTGTATGCCTTTAGCGCGCAGATTTGCGTCGCCGTGAGCCACTACCTGGATGGCCTGTTCTTTGCGACGGTGTGCAATCTGCTCGCCGTCATGATGGTTTACAAGGTATGCGAACTATTTTACCCCCCATGCTGACTGACCTCTCGTTGTTTTGCATCACTAACATCTCGTGTCTTTTTCTTTTTCTTTTCCAGTACTGGGACTCCATCACCAAGGAGGATCTCGAATTCTCCGTCGGCACGCGCATGAACAACTGGGAAGTCAAGGAGCTTCTGGGCGAGGACGAGCGCCGCGGCACAATGTACGCGGATGATCCCTATGCCCAGTCAAGC
>LFMI01000814.1:18435-31123 GCA_001050175.1 Trichoderma parareesei | reverse complement strand
TATATATATATATATATATGCTCTTTGTTAAGGATCTATATATAACGGTGTTGCATATTTACAAGAATACATGTGCGATGCTGTAGTCAACCTTTAGTCTCAATGACCTGGCTACCTACCTACCTAGAGATTGACCTGTTGTTGTTAAGTGTACATGCTTACTGGCGGCAACTGGACGTTTAAATAAAGAATATATCTCGATAAGTGAACCATCTTGTCGTCATTATTATTATCGCTAAATCTCTATTAAGCCAAACAAATACATCTCGAGACAGATGACTAGATTAAAGACATGATAATGGGAAACCGACAAGATGGAGAAGAAAGAGAAGAGAAGAAAAGAAAAGAAAAAGGAAAAAAAAAAACAAAAAAACAAAAAAAAAACAGGCCGATTTTGTTTCCTACCGGGTATCTATTGTCACTCCTGATGCTTCATATCCCTGACGCCAAAAGAAAAAAAATTAACAGGAACATGCTCCTTCGCCATGGAATGCGCCAAAAGAAAAAAAATTAACAGGAACATGCTCCTTCGCCATGGAATGCAATAGCCCCCAGACAGCCTGAAAGAACGCAGCCATCCATCAGGAAGCAAAGAATCGACAACAAGGGGGGACCATAAACGCCACTCTATTAAGCCGGCCATCAAACCCCAAATGCAAATGACGAGATTACCAAAACGCCCAGTCCTTCATCGATGCCCAGGTCCACTGTCTGGCCGAACCCACAATGCGCCTACCTTCAACATTACCATACAACAGGTGGCGCGGTCAATGCGGCCGGCCTCCTGCTCCCTCTGCTCGACAGCTCGTAGTTTTCCTTGGACAGAGTCTCCGACTGCATGGCTGTCCAGCGACGCCGCAGCTCCTCTCTGGTACCATCATTGTCAGTATGAAAGCCTCTCAGAACCTCTTTCGGGGGAAACAGTGTTCGGGACGAAAAGAAAGGGGCAAACTCACGGAGATCCCTCAATGGTCCTGACTCCCCTCGCCTCAAGGACCTTGATCAACCTCTTAAGCGTCCTCTCCCGGTTGAAAGACACCATTACATCCCCTCTGGGCCCAATATGCGGCGAGATTTGCATGCTACGTTGAGTCATAGCGAAGTGCGCCTTGAGCTCCCGCCGGTTCCAGAGCACCTCAACCAGGTCGACCAGCCGCACGTCAAAGTTGACGGGCTCGCTCAGAGCGCGCCAAGTGACGGGACTGTCCCCTTGCAAGGTCTGGTGCTCCAAGCACCTATCCTCCTTGATCCAGTGCAGGTACTGCGTCAGCCCGGCCGGGGTCGTGTACAGGCGCGACTTGATCTGATCAATCCGAAAGTCGTTTTGCGTAAGAGGCGTGCCGCTCGAGGCATCCTTGTCAGTGAACTCGGTCGTGTCGTCGACGGTGACTCGATACGGCCGAATAGACGGAGACAGCGACCTAGCACGCTTGGTGATGGGGCCTCCAGGAACCGGGGATCGGAGCTCCAGCACCGTGGTATTGTTCCCGCTTTCCGACATGAACTCCATCGACGACCGGTCGTACTCCTCCCCATTGCGAGACGGTGAATGGAAGCTCGATCGCTTCCGTTTCGCGGCCGAGTGCGCATCAGCTGGTGTGGTGTCGCTCCGACGGTGTGCCTTGGACCCTCGCGGCCGGCCAATGTTCTTCATCCCGCATTCTTCTCGCAGCTGGGCCATCTTGGGATCGTGGTAGAAGCCGCGAATGGCTTCCGCCGGCTTGAACTCGCTGCCCAGCTCCTCCCACAGCTCATGCAGACGATGGCGCATCCACTCGAGGGGTTCAACGTCAATCTTTCCTTTCGCCTTGAAGTGCTTCAGCTCGCGCAGAGCATGGCACATGCGGAAAAGGGTGTCGTAGGAGGTAATGCTACCCTTGCCATATGCCGTGTACTTCTTGCTGAGAAGTTGAAAGGGGCTAATCTCGCCCTCCTCCAGGAACTTGATGATCTCCTTGCCACGGTTCACCTGTCGCCCGAGCTGGAATCGCTTAGTGGCCTTATCCTCTTTGCTGCCCCTCTTTGCCATGGCCACTTTGTACTCGTCTTCGCAATGGGCCAACAGCGGCTCGATTGACTGCTCGAGGTTGGGCCAGTCGGGATCCCAGTACGGATGAGAAGGGTCGATCTTGTCCAGCGGCACGCCGGCTACTATTTCAGGCTCAGTGTACACCCCATCCTTGTGCTTGAGTACGAGCACATCCCTGGTGATTTTGGGGAGGGGTAGTATACTCTTCGTCGCTTCAGGAGACGACTTGAGGGAGCGAGGAGTAGGAGTCTCGAAATCCTGCGACGGTGGCCGACTTGGCGGGACGTTAGCTGGCGTGAAACCTATACTCGTGGGATACGCTTTCAGCTCCGGGCGTTCCCAGGAAGTCGACAGCTGCTCTGTTTGGTGTACCGGTGGTCGACTGGTGGGTAGACCTCGTCTCTCCTGGGCGGCGGGCCTGGCAGGGTCGGTCTGCTGAGGAGGCTCTCGAGACGTGTCTGCCCCTATTTCTCCATTTGACACGCCGTCTTCTTGTGATGGCGCAGCTCTGCCCTTCAAGGCTCTATCTGCTCCACCATCACTCGATACTTCCTTCGACACCTCTTTTTCCTGAGCAGGGCCCGCCGATGAACCCTCTGCCTCCGCAACCAGAGCGGCTCCATGGCAACCCTGGCGATTCCATTCACAGTTGCCACATTTTTGGAAAAGGGGAGTGCCTATGATAATGCAATCATCAAAAGCGCCCTGGTTCTTATTGCAAGATAGGCATCGCTTCCCCTGGATCTCACCAATAGCTTGAATCATACACGACAACCACTTGACCCCCTTTGCCTCTGTGTGGTCGTAGATGGCCGTGAGATGGTCGGTGGTGAACTTGCGGCCGCGGCGAACCTTGACATCCCTCTTGATGGGCATGTTGAGGATGGCCTTGACCCACTGGTTCCATGGCTCTGTCTTGTAAATGGGTCCGATGACCTGGTCGTCCGCGTCCACGAGATTGACGAGAAAGACTGGGTCCTTGGGAACGCTCCTGAGGGCAGCTGACGGCAGTGGCGCGATGGGCGTCTTTGCGGCGACCTGCCTGGTGAAGATGGCCGACTCAGACGGGCTGACCCGCAATGACAGATCATTCCAGGATTCGCCTCTGGTCGTCTCGGTTGATACGCTTCTGGTTGCTTTTATTACGGCTGTAGAGTCTCTAGAAGCAATTTTTTCAGCAGCGGCATCAACGCGTGTGCCAGCCTGATCCTGAGCAGTCACCTTGCCCGTCTGATTTTGAGAAGCCACCTTGCCAGTCTGGTCTTGGGCAGTTTGATCTTGGGCAGTCTGATCTTGGGCAGTTTGATCTTGGGCAGTCTGATCTTGGGCAGTTTGATCTTGGGCAGTTTGATCTTGAGCAGTCATCCTGCCCGCTCGCCTGTCCTGAAACCAGCAAACCATGGCCTCGACTTGACCCTCCCTATGTTGCAGCCAATTTTGCTCAGCCTGTTCATATCTCTTCTCTAGCATGAGTGTCTCGTTTGCTTTTCTGTCGTAGTCGAGAACAACTTGGGCCAGCTCTCTCTCGACCTGGTTGAGTTGCAGAGCAAGGTTCTCGCGGATCTTGGTCAGCTGCTCGCGCTGCCCATCCAGAGTGCCGAGTTCGACTTTGGCCTTGGTCAGGGGTACTTCGAATGCTCTGATAAAATCGGCATGCTGAGCGTCTTTTTGAGCCAGAAAAGCTGGCCAGAATTTGCTCTCGGCTTGAGTGACGGCAGCGTCGCGCTGGTCGGCAGGGAGCTGCCCCAATATGGTTGCCTCGTCCATCCTCCTTCTGAATATGATTGATCTGTGCGTCTCTATATGTTCGATGCTGAAGAATCTCCTTGAGCTGTTCGTCGATGGGGGGTCCTAGGTAGACGCTTTCAAGAATGGAGTGTGAGGTAGGTCGTTGTGATGCTTTCGAAGTAGAATGTTTGGATAATGACCAATGGTCGTCTCGCCCCCTTTTTTGCTTGCCGGTCTCGGTTGTTGGACTCAGGACCTGGCAGCCTCGTCTCTGGCGCAAAATCCGGAGGGGGAGACTAAAATACTCTTGAGTGTATGGTAGTTGATCTCTTTTCCGCTAATAGCCTCCAAAAATCTAATGCTTCGAACCCCTTGAGGATATAAGGGAGGCTCAACATAGTCGACCGGACGCTTGATACTGCATATGAGTGTCAGCAAACCACGGTTCTTGGCGTTCTCTTGACCGCTCGGTGCTAAGTGACGAAGTAACAGCCACGGATGGAACTGACAGATATCATAAGACTTGGGCGAGCTGATGAATACATGCGGCGAGGACTGGCTATAAACCGGTCTTGGGGTGACACCAGGCCAGGCAGATAGTAGATGTAAGCCGGGGAGGGGTGTGTAGGATAGCAACAAAGAGCTACGACTGGTCATTGCAGTTAGTCACCCGACAAAGCAGAAGAGGAAGAACAATAGGAGAAACAGGCATCATCGGTCGGGGCGCGGAAGGGGAGGGGCGAAGACAGCCATGGGAATATCAAGGGGAGTGCTTCGAATTCTGAGGCATCCAGTACGCAGCATGTGGAGGCGGATGTTTGTCAGGGGACAAGTACTGGTTTGTACCCCTGTTTCGTTGTTTGTGAGGAGATGTAAGAGCACAAACATTGATTGGAAAGCTGGGTATGGAAGAGTGAAAGGTACAGGTATAGCAGGCATTCCATGAATGCCGTCACGGGCAAGGGACTGGCAAGCTTCGGTAGCGGTATCACGCGGAAGCTAAGAGGTGGCGTTGGCCACGAATAGAAGGAAGAATAAGGAGAGGAACGATAGGGGATGGGGAGAGGTAGAGGCAAGGAATAGACGAAGCTAGACAACAATGTGAAGAGAGTGAAGCAGTAACGGTGGCCCACAGCGGGCTGTAGATGCTCGGCAACAGCGGGCTCAAGCCCAGGAACAGAGACCAGCAGAGGCACAAGCAGAGGCGACACCAACCGCACTGACAGACACAAATCCAACAAGCTGAGCGTCGACTAACCTGGTTGGTCGTTTCGATATCGGTAGTTGAAAAGGTAGTATCACTGATCACGTCCGAGACGAGCGGCTGGCGAGAGATCCGGCTCCACTGAGGGCTCTCGGGCTTGAATAATGGTGCTGTACGCTCGGTATTCGAACTTCGTACAGGTAGGTCGTACCGTCTCGATAGAAGCTGGTAATAATGAGCGATTGCCGACTCCAGCGTCCGAAGTCTGTAGCGTCGCAACGGTTCAGCGCAAGGGGGGAGCTGAGAGGAACGGATACAGGCAAAGATGACAGAAAAACGGTGTATCTAGAAATGCATTGGTGGCGAAGCAGCCATGAAATGATGCGCAAGCCAAAAAGAAGAAGAACAAAGGGAGGAGGAGCAGGAGGAGCGGGAGGAGCAGGAAGATGACGAGAAAGAGATTTGGCTGACTATTGGCATAGGAGACACAAGAATGACCAGGAAATTGCGCACATGGCAGTGCAGTGCGGTACAAGAGAAAGAGAAAGAGAAGAGGTTGAAGAGGAAGACGATGAGCAGGAGGAAGAAGAGTGAAGAAGAAGGAAGCAATCGATAGCGAGGCGAGGCGATTCACGGCCTGGGGGAAATTACCTATGGATTGCACCTGCCAACTGCCAACTGCACTGCCGGCTGCAAGCACCTGTCCAACAGCCTTGCGGCACCTTCCCAACTTCCCAGATAGCGCCCCAGCAGGGACGACGGGAATAGATCTTTGTTTCTCAGAAACCTCTACGAAGATGTAGGGAGAACTTGTGCGACATGGGAGAGTGAAAGGAGTGCGAGGACACAAGTTAGGTCGGTCGCTGAATAAATTAGTGAGCCGAGGTGGTCAACAGCAACAAAAAGGCAGGCATACCGGGTATTAAATGAACCCATCAAATACCTAATCGAGGTCCCCTAATAAGGCTGCCTTACCTGCTAACCTAGCCGATAGGTAGGTAGTGCGAGGCGCATGTCGCGAGTACCTCGATTACGATTTGAGTTCGCGTTGCTCGGATGTACTAGCAACATATCCACGTGGAAAAGACACTTCTCGCATCGCTTCGAGTGTGTGGACAAGTATCAATACCTCTTGAATGAGTCAATACTGGTCAGCCATAGCAGTAGGCGATGCAACTAGCACTTGCTGCTATCAGTGCTGGTACAACAGGCAATGCCCGAAGCTGAGTTGGGCCCCCCTGATCATTGACAAAGAAGCAATAAACCGCAAGACAAACAACCTGGAAAGCAAAAGGCCGAAGCCAAGCGATAGCCTACCTACCTACTAAGGTACCTAGTATCTAATAACCCAACCATCGCATCTCGCGTAGGTAGGGAGCGTCTCTTCTTTCCGGCCATACAAGCTCGACAGCCTATCCGGCAGGCCCTTTGTTCAAACCCGGTGTTACATATCCAGTACTTGGGCACCGATCGGAGCAATAATAATGTATGAGCAGACCGGGTTCGGTTGGGGAGTAGCGAGGAGGGCATCGGATTGGGCGAATGTACAAGCACGGCAACTTTCTGTCTCGTCTGGTCCGGAGGGAGGTAGAGCCAATGTCCTTGATTGTGCCAATCTAAACCGCCGCGGCTCGGATCCCCCGCCCTTTGTTTCTTTCAATTTTTTTTGTCCTTGAATCCCTATTTTCTTGTTCGGCTAGTTTCTTTGTCTTTTGCTCTTCCCGAACTAGTCCTGCATCGCGAGTCAAAAGCCCAATCCAGGGCCAGTCGGGGTTCACTAGCATTGGACAGCCAGAAAAGATAGACATCTCGAAATAGTCCTGGGCCTGCCCTCTCCTTTCCCCGTACTTGTTTCGTGCGGCTGGTTTCGTTTCATTTGGACTCTGGAAATACACGGAGTTACGGAGGAGATTCAGGACCTGCATATCCGAATGTCATCCACCTGACAAAGCGTTGACTTGTCAAGTCCGTCTTCAAGTCCATCTCACCTACATCCATACTAGGCAATAATGAGGCGCTGGCAGCCACCAAGAAGGGAAAAGAGCATAGTTAAAAGCTTCTTTGGCTGCTTCCATGAGATCCGCTCACGAATTGAAGATTATCACAAAAGGCCAAGGCGAAACAGAGGCGTAAAAAGGGTAATAATGAGTCAGAAATTAAGCGAACGCCTCGACAACATCAGAAAGGAATGGCCACAGCCCACCTGTCTGTCGTCACTTTTTGTCTTCGTCTGTTGGCAAGTCGCGAACAATTACCGGGGACGGACGGATGTCTCGACGGGTTGCTGACTAGATGCGATACGACCGGGGTTGGGAGAGCTACGTAGGAAGAAGCAAGCCAAGGAGCTGAAAACGACCGTCATGCTGCAGCTCGGGATTCAATCCCCATCATATACGACTTATACTAGTCAGTCGTCCTCCAACTTGTACTGCGAGAGCGGCTTCGCCTCGTTTCTATTCGTCCGTTATCTTGGCCGCCCGTCCTCCTGGTCTACGCGAGGAGCCAAATCCTACCGCACTATCTCATTGTCTGTTTGTCATGCTCGTACCGGAAACGAGGCCCAGTTGGGATTTTACTACTAGATCCATCTAGCATCCTTCACCCAACCATCGCCAAAATCGCAGGCTTTGATACGGCATCGAGTCCATATATCCAGCGCATGAGGATCGTCACGGCACACGTACTGTATAGGACGAATCCCTTGAGTCATTCGACTTTCACCTGCTTCCTCTCTTGTCTCCCGTTGCTCGGGCATGCACGAATGCCGCTATTCGCCGCCGTTCACATTGTCCGCTCGCTGTCCGCTCGTTGTCCGCCCCTCTACCACTGGCATCTTCCTATCCGTGTGCCGTTTCGTTGGCTTGTCTATGTATGAGTCGGACAAAAAGCAGACAAACCAGCTAGTGATGCCCATCTCTGGACCCACGCACTCCCCCCCCGGACCACCCACCCTGATCCCGGACGAACTCGCAAGCCTCCCTGATGATTACATTACTTTGCAGGTCCCCGAACTTATCAATCCTTGCTGGTATAGCCCACAAAACTATATCATATTCAGAAGCGGCCAAGACCTTTGGTGAGCGGATCTCTGTTCTAAAGCTAGACACAGAAGAAAGGAACCGAAAAGGCCGCCCCCTTGCTTGCAGCTCCGCATGGTCGTTTGGGTCCAGTTATGGGTCAGAAGCCTCAACCGCTCGTTGCAAATACTAACCACAGAGCTCTAGAGATGCTACTGTACGCGCCAGAGTATTAAGAAAGCTCAAGTGGTACACGCGGTTTGATTACTATTCTTCTCATCGGCAAATGACCAAAAGAACATCGCTGTTCTTCATGCAGTTTAGCCACCAAGAGCGGATGCTGTGTACCCACGCTTGGTCACAACGGGATGCCCAACGGGCATCCAAGCAGCAACATATAGTGGTCATGCTGAGCGTATTGCTAGCTTTCTCATCATCCGCTCCTTGGTCTCTCATTTCCCTTGAAGCGGCTAATGCATTGGAGCCATGGCTTACGACTCTGTCCGTCGGCTATCCGATGGATGCTTCTATTCTTCCGCAGCTACTTGGTGTTTCCGGAGGTTCACACAGCGTAGGGCAAGTATATTATGCTGTCTCTCGATGCTCTTCATATTTGAAGTTGCTGCTTCTATATAATATTCGGCACCAACACAATGAATGCATCACATGCGTTCTCGTACAACAACTCAAGTCAAGTTCCCGGCTTCTTTCTCGCTCCCAAGCTTCATATTCTCTGCCTACCTGATTCTTCATGAAGCGACACCGTCTGTATTTTGGACTATTCCGTGAGGACTACACTGTACCCGTCCCGCAATCTATCATACTACCTCCATCTCCACGTGCCAGCCCCGTCCCATCCGTATCGAGCAATCTTTGCGAAGACCTCTGGCTGTCTCCCATCCTATTCACTGCACGCTCTTTTCTAACCCCCTCCTGTTCAGTTGTCCCATGGGTAATACTACGGCACCGACAGGCATGAAGAGAGCTATCAAATACCCACCAGTGCTATGAGCTTCATGCCATACTTGTCCTTAACACGTCTTCGACTCGTGTGTGCTCCGGGGAGATATTTATGTAACGCTCTCGTTTCCTCTTAACCTGGCCTCCTCTTAGTGTCGTCCGATCTTATGTCGCTGGCAGGGTCGCCTGACAGCGTCCAAGTCTGCATATGGTAGTGATAACATACTGCATCTGGCAGTGGTGACATTGTTCGCTTGTTAGTCGTGGAAAATATCAATCAAAGCGGCGATAGTTGAGTGTTTTGCATGAAACAAACTCAGAATCCGACGTTAGCCAGCCGTGCTACAGAGCCAAGCCTGGCGGAACACACGATACTATCCAGCAGCCTTGGAAACGAGAACCAGAAGCAAGCATCAACCCCGTGTTGGCAGTTCCCCCAACTGCCACTCCTATTCTCACGTTTCGTCCAGAACCAAGTTTCGTACTTGTACATCGACCTAACGTAAATGGGCAATCGTCTATCCTATTGCCGACCCATTCAAAGGCTCGCCCGCCCTTGTCAGCAAGACCCAATTCGGCCATGTGGATGGCATCATCAGTCATTTGAGCCCCGGACCATCATCACGATCATCGTAGGGCAGCACCGGCTCCAACCTGGTTAGCATCTCTTAGCTCTGTACGTGCCTAAATTCTTCCGGCAGATGAAATCTCATTACTATTCGCGTACACCAAGCACACCTTTCTCACTCAGGCTAAGCACAAGGTTTGAAGCCCGCCAGATGGCGGGAAAATCCCCTTGATGGCGGAAAAGTTAGACATGAAGGGAGCCCAAGCGAATCTAGCTCTTCCTTCGCTTCCTCCGCTTGCATATTGTAAAGGTATCAAGTTTCGAGGAAGGACCTCAGAGATGATTAGTGAATCCTGACACAGACCTGCCATGACTCGATACCCAGAAGGGCAGCATTATCAATCAAAGGTTCCTCTTCCGCCTCGTCGGAACTGCCTAGCCTGAACCCCCACGTAAGGCTGGGCCTTGTATTCCTGTCTGCCACTCATATTTTCCGTTTAGTTCATACGAGTGCATTTCCGTATTGAAACTAAGAGCGTTATTACTGTTTCAGTACGGCACCATACCGACCTACCCAGTTCGTGAGGTGTAACAGCTCGGCTAGCCAACTCTTCACTTGCTACCACAAGCCCAGGAATATCTATTGCCCAGACAGAGTATAGATTGTCAAGTCAATTTCTTCCGTCAACGATCATTCCCTACCCTGTGACAAGTTCCCATCGGCCGCAAACAACAAGGCGGCGCCACACAGTGGTCTGCAGAACCGAGCAACACTGCCGGCACTCGCTCCCTGCACCCGCAATTTGGGCGGCCTTCGGCAGGCCCAGATTGAATGCTGATCCCATGCCTGCATCAGTTTTGATACTGCCGGTAATGCAGTGATACTCAACAAGGAAGTTACCAGGCAAGGAAGGGAGTAGCATGCAGGGACTTGTCTTCTCTTCACTGACTCGAATTGATATCTTCCTTGGGAAGCAAAGCATCTCTTCCACATTTGAAGAGGGTTTTGTTTTTTTCCCGGCGTTGCTTCTCAACAGAATAAGCGCCTACCCCGTTTTACGGGCGGAAGCCCTTCGTGAACATTGACATAGAAAATGCCCTTTTGTTGACTGGGGAGTTTGGCATCTCGGAGTAAAGTTGCTGGAACTTCTCCAGTCTCCGCGAGGTTCCGCATCAGAGGAAGAACTTACTACGTGACCCACTGGAACCTTCTCTGTCCGCTTGCACGAGGATGACGGCGATCCCGTGCGGCCTTTGCATTTGGGTGTTGCAGCGTGTATTGCGTACTTTCTGACAGGCTCGGCCGTGGCTGATGTGAGGCGCTGCGCTTGTCAGACTCTATTTACAAAGTCGGTTTGAGAGGCAAAGCCAAAAGTGACTCCTTGGTTACTTGTGGTCATCCATGTGGCGAGCCGAATGCACACAGATTCCTACAATTTCCCTGAGTCCTGTATCTTGTCCCATGCATAACCATGATTAAACACAAGGCTCGGAGAACTACAACAGTCTGGCGCTTCTGCCTCGGCAACAAGATATTCCAAGGCTGCTACAGCTGAGCACAAGAGTGGCGTGGAAGACCAACTGTAGACAATCAAGGATGGCTCGTTGTTGCTTGCTGATCTAGCCTCGTTATCCGTAGTGGACTCCTCGCTTTCATGGTCCCGAGCCCTCAACACGGATACCGCGGCTGTAACATTAGACTCCAACCGTGACAACGAATGAATGAAAAGGCAAAGAGATGATAATAAACGCCCCCTTGTCCGTACCTAGCAGAACATTCCCAAACATCACTGGGCAGTACAGATCTGGCACAAGACCTATTTCGCGGAAGCTGTATCCCTGGCCCTTGGCCAACATCCCCAACCAAGCGAGCAAAATATCCGTAAACTCGAGCAACTTTCTCCGCGTACTTGTGGCCACAAATACACTAACTAATCTAGAGCGGACACTACGGCGACATGCCTAATCCAACAGAAAAGCGACAGAAAGTAACAGATCCTTTGATATTATGTAGCACTAGTGTCGAGCCTTGCCCAATATCAGAGAGGATTCGTTGAAACAGACGATAGGCATCCGGATCCTCTCCTGAATCGCAAAATTTAGGCATGACAAAGAGAGCCAACCTCCGATGTTATAGTTCTGTACGGTTACTGAGACAGAAGAGGAAGAATGAGATGCCGCAAAGATTACTGACTCTGGGCGAGTCCTCTCAGGGAGATTGTAACTGAACCCAAACGGCATCTGATGCCTGTGTCTGTGTCAGTGGATTGTCCAGTTGCAAGAAGAAACAAAGGCCATGAAAGAGCATCTATATCCCGTAGTGGGCATCTCCAACCTCTTCCGTCTTGTGACCCGAGCCGCTTTCTCTGAGCCGTCCTTGGAAAACCGTTCGTCCGGCCGGGCGAGTCATTCTCACCATTCGTCTTACATGGTGGCGATTCGTAGAAACCACATGTGACTACCTATGGATTGGCACATCGGGCAGATCCCGACGGAATCTGTGGTAACTCCAAGTGCCCCGTTGTATAAGCACTGCTGAGACAGAATTTGATTCATTGGAACACACCCCGCAAGACAATGAGGCTGGGCAGATTTCAAAATGAGAGAAGTCCATGGATATATGTGAGGGCTCTTTGCTTTCTCGTGGTGGAGAGGCAGAGTAACCTCACCGTTGCCATTTGCTCGTCGGCAACGTGGCTTTCTACCGTCTCCACGTCGAATCGATAGGGATTATCAATTATCTTCTTTTTTGAAAAGGAGAGACACTGCAGCTTTTTCGAGACGAACATCGTCAGCACCAGGCCGACGATGGACTAGATGAACAGAGCCTGACACTGTCGGAAGTAATCACCTTGTTTCCATCTCCTGCTGAGTGGTCTCCCCACTCAGCACTCGAGTTGCGATCTACTTACGCAGTCTACAACCACAAGTCTACTACCTACGTCAATGCTATACGGTCAACCAATTGGAGCCGGTGGACGAAAAAAACAAGTCACAGATAGGTATGACCATACAGGTCTTCTTTCTTCTGCCTATCTAACTGTACGCAAAAATTAACCTGCTCTTGACTAGACAGGGTTTCTTGACATCAATTATTCGATGCTCTTGACTCCAAACTTTTCGAACAAGCCATTTTACCCCGAAGAACGAACAATTCCTCCCGATGATCCCTTTTCAATAAC
>LFMI01000814.1:3601-18365 GCA_001050175.1 Trichoderma parareesei | reverse complement strand
AAAAAAAAAAAGGAAACTCAACATGCAACGACAACGGCAGAACCTCTTCGACCCTTTGTACGTTCCTACTCACGCTCCGCTGATACTCTCCCGATGCAGGATCATTGAAGTCGCACCTGAGGATCCCTCCTCGCGTCTTGACGTCTCTTGCTAGAGAATCGCTAACAGACCACCGCAGCAAACGACGTTGATTCCCCCCACCACTCCTTTCTGCAACCACTCGATTCACAACGCAAGCAAACATTCCGCTCTATACAAGCAAGTCCAAGTTTAATTATTCCCAGAATCAACAACCGAAAGCCATTGATGATGACTACAACATAACACTATACCACTATCGAGCCATGCTATGTAGTGTCCCTCTGTGCGCCTATGGCTCGATATATATCTGTGGACTACACTCCACGTTCTCCTCCCTAGCATACCACCTTCTGTCAAGGTTGCTTCCCTTTTTGCGCAATTTGTTCCTTCGGTTGAGCCGAGCCACATTTTCAAGGGGTTTTCCCAGGGCTGCTGTTATGGAGATTGAATTCCGTATGTAGTTGTGTCTGCAGGAGCCTTTCAAGTCTAGCAGTGTTTCGTCTCCAAGCCCACAGCATCAACTCCAGAAATGACAAACAACGTACAGGATCATGACACGCCTCACCTACCAACCCTCTCTACCAGACCGAGAGTTCACCACACTAATAGTTGAAGGAGAGTTGCACCACCCCTGTGATTATGCTCAAGGACATACATCAATGGTAATTCAATGGTTCCTTGCTCCCTTTCACGCATATGGCTTGCCTGATGCCAGCAATAAACCTTGCCATCCACATCACAGGCCGTGAATCTAGATCATCAAAATTCATCATACATGGGGACTATTTCCCAACGCGCTTTGAACCGAATCCCACCCTGAAAGTAAACTGAACCCCTTTCCTCCTTGGTTCTTCCCAGATCATGAATGCTCCTTACTGCTCTTTTACTCTTATATATCCCAACATCTTTAAAGAGGAACGAAACTGAAAAGAAAAAACGCGGCGCCTCTTGTAGGTATAATCAAGCGGTATAAAAAAAAGACCCTTCACCTCCTCCTCGAAGACCTCGTCCGTCCAAGCCCTTCTGACGACACCCCTTCTATGGAAGCACCAGTCATCCTGCTCATCAACATGGCCTTCGTCTCCATGGCTTCAGGATCGCGATACTCGAGCTGTGTTGCCGGTGGAGACCGCCTTCCCCTCTCCTCCTCATCTTCGTCCTCTTGTAGAGCGCGAGGTGGATGAGCCGCACCGTCAATACTGGCAGCACTGCTCGCGTTGGAAGCGTTGCTAATGGCGCGACCGAGAATCTTTTGTCGGCGACGGCGCAGAACACGCACATCGGGTTGATCTCGCGTCGCGGCTTCGGAGCCGGTGAGATCGGACAGGGCAGAGGTGAGGCCCTGGCGGAGTTCGGCGGCGGCGGCGGCAAGCTGGCGTTGCTTTTCGATTTCGTCGGCGGAAGGTTCTTTCGCTGCTTTTGCTGTTTCGGAAGGTTGAGAGGGTTGTTTTGTAGGTTCAGGGGGTGGGACTGATTGTTGTTTTGGCTGTAGTGCATCTGGCAGCTCCCTTGGCTCTGAGGCGGCGGGAAGGCGAGGAGGTGCTGTTTTTTGCTGTTCCTCGATTGGTGGTAGCTTGGCTGGCGCGGATACGGTGCGGGCTACAGGGTTCTTGGCTGCTGGCTGCTTTGGCGATACGTTGAGCGCTGCCGACGATAGTTCGGACAGAGCCATTGCAGTTTCAGCCGGATGTGTTCGTGCCGTGATAAAATCTGCCGACGTAATGGACTCGAGCGTCTGCTTGGCGCGATTCCTTCCAGGGACGTCCTTGTCAAAGGCGCTTGTATCCACGGCAGGCTTCGCCACGGGTTTCGTTTCCGGAGCCTTTCGAGGCTGCTGCTCAGTTTCCGCATCGTCTTCATCGTTGACAAAGGGGTCTCGCGGATCTCGTCGCTTGACGCGGCGTTTCCTGAGTTCCGGGTATACAAAGTCTTGAATAGGCACGAAACTGCCGCTTGATATGCACTCCCACAACCAGTCCGCCGAGACAACAGGCACGCCCCAGTCCAAAGCGCACTTGAGTTTTTCCCTGCGCATAGCTATGAGGGATTTGCACACGAGCACGTTTGTTAATCGGCGGAACGACTCTTCATACTTGCCTCCCAGCTGAGCGACGGCTCTAGCAACCTGGTTGAGCTCGATCCCGGTAAAGGCGGCGCTGCACACGGTCAAGCTCGAAAATGCAGGAATGGGAAACAGGGGGAACGGCCGCCCGAGAACTTGCTCGTTGGGGTTGAAGAATCGCTTGTTATGCAGGCAATTTTCAATGTAGAACTCGGTAATGACGTGGATGTGTTCGTTCGGTATCTCGGGGTGAGTGTCGGGCTGTGAAGTTTGGGGAACTATGAGGAATCGATAGTGCTCAGGGTCTGTTGGCTGAGACAACATGGCGGGAGACTGCAGGGAAGAGGCGATGCTGCCGCCGAGAGTCGCGACAGTCTGCTCCAAAATCGCTGCTCTTTGTTGGGGGAATCCATGGACGACAAAGACGCAGTTGGCGAAAACACCCTGTTCCTCCTGTGCGAGAGAGTAGCCGGGCTGCGTAGGGACCTGTGACGCTGGGGTTGGAGCCGCAGCTGGTGCTCCAGGCGCTCCAGGCGGGTTTTCGTGAGCAAAAGAGTACTCTCTCGATGCAGATCTACCCAGTATGTCTCCCCAAAGATCGTTTCTTTGTGAGCTCAGCTTCATGCTGGCAGTCTTGCGAAGCTTCCTGACTCCTTCGTCTCGCCCACCGCCGACGACGGCTGACCTTGCTCTCTTGCCTAGAGAGGACCGCTTAAGATCCTTCTTTACCCAAGCGCCAACGCCCTGCTCCTCCGGGGGTAATAGCGGATCAAACTTGGATTCCTCCAGAATCATGCCGCGCTCTACACTCTGTTCGAGCCAGTCCAGAGTGACCGTGTGCAGCCCCCACGCCTTGGCTGCTGTGAACTTCTTGCCCTCCGGCTTGTTGACAATCAGATGCGAACACCTCCTGGTCAGATCTCCAGAGTATCGGCCGCCGTTCTGCGTAATCATCTCTGCAATCTTGTCTCTTTCGTCGCCGAACCCGGTCAAGCATATCAACAGCGATCCACGGGCCGCTGGCGATGTGTCCTCCTGTGATGATGGCTCGGTGCCGCTCGTCTCCAGTGCCTTGAGCTGGTATCTCTTCTCCAGGGCGACTAGGTCTATTTCGTCGTCATTCTTCCACAGCTCGTTGACGGCGTTGATCCAGGCGGCGTCCATGGCCTTGATGTCGGTCCTCTCGCGGGCGACATGGCGATATTTGGGAGTGTCATAGTCGCCGACGACGAGATGCGTGACGTCGGGCGTCAGATCGTATTTATGCACGCCGCCGAGCTCGGCCACCTTTTGGGCAATGTCTGTCTGTTTGAGGCGTCCAGGTCAGCTTCTGTGCTGTAAGTGATGGCCGTGAGCTTCAACGAACCCGCTGGTCTGGTGGGATGCTGGTGCAGCACACAATGACGCCCTGGAAGGGCACCGAGGGGTCGATGCCGTACCCTTCGTCGTCTGAGGAGTGGTGATATGCCATGGTTCAGGGCATGACCGGCTTGATCACGCACAGAAACAGGTTGCGGCGCATGCAGCCACTGTCTGCTGCTTCGGCTGGTGATGGTTGGAATTGCTGCGGAAATCCAATGCCTGATAGCAGGTGGACGATAAGGGACGGACGCGTCTGAGAGCATGTACACAATCGAAGCGCGTTGATTAGAGTGGTCCGCACTGTGTTTGCTCGTTAAAAAGGAGCTGCTGCTGGAGTGGGGTGCTGGATTTCCAGGGCCATTTAGTGGCTCAATCACAGTGCGGCGCTACTTTGATGGCTCTTGGCAGCTACAGTACATCATTGATATCAAGCAACGAACATCAAAGGGCAGAAGCACGACACCCTCGAAGCAACAAAGAGCATTATTGATGGGGCTGGGATTTCGAAATGATGTAATAATTGAAACGCTTGACACTTCAGCTTGAGGAATGAATTACAATGTGATAACAGCAAGGAAGCCAAGTACATGTCAGCTCACCTTCTATCCACCCACATGCAGGCCCAGAGTCCGTGTCGTACATGTCAAAAACCTCATTCTCTGGCATCAGCTACCTTACCTTGAGGTACCGAGTAGTGGGGGGCCAGATCTACCTATAACCACGGCTTGATTCTGTAGACCAATTCGTAGCGATATAACGCCGGTAATTGTAATGCACTCTGAGGACAACAGCAGCGAGATATTCTGATACATAGATGTTCTTTTTTCCAGTCAAGAATCCCACCTGCAGGTCACAACTCGGCATGAACCAGCCCGCCCAGAGCTCTCGCCACTACAGCACCTGCACCTAGGTACCTTATAATCAAGATCGCTGCAGCTTGTTAGGCACCTACCTGCATCTCGGCTTGCAGCCCCAGCGCCCCAGCGGTACCTCTTAGCTGCCCAAACACCGGAACCCCACCATCGCAGCCTTGCGTGAGTCGCTCCAAACCCGCTCTCCTCTGCTCTGCCAACTCAAGCAGAACCACCAAGCTGCGACTTTTCTCTTCGCCCCCCCGCAACGGCTCTCTCTCTTCCGATCTGCTGCCCTTTACCTCATCCATAGCAGACAGAAGCCCTCATTTCGCTGCTGTCTCACCCTTACTCTCTGCAGCTGCCCCCGTGCACAGCAGCTTTCCGCCAACGATTCGAACGAACGTTGCGACTTGTCGACACCTGCGACCTTTCCACGACGACAACGCACGATCGAACCTCTCTCCAATAGCGAACCTCGTCCCCTGCGGGCAACGGCCTTTCACACGACACGCTAGAGCTACGACGTTACCGCCCACGACCGCTCACGACCGCCCAGCACGCTGTGACTCGGTGCTTCGAAGGCTTTACTCGACAGCTCCAGCTCATTACCGCATATCGACCGACGCCCAAAAGTCCTCGTGTGACCCGGCAAACGCACCCAACGCTCGCCGACCTTCCTCTTCTCGTCACAATGCCTGCTCCGTCGACGGCGCAACAAAAGGTGCTGCTTGCGCAGTTTGTCAGCCTCACTGGGGTTACGGAGCGGCAGGCAACTCGGGTACGTCAGATAACCAACACCAAAGAAAACGTTGCTTTTGTCCTGGGTGCTTGGGCTGCTCGCCATGCTTGCCGTCCTTGCTGGTGGCCCGGCCGAGCCCAACGGGGATCTCCCTTCCCCTCCATGCCCCAGACAGACCTGACACGTCCCGCGGCTGCGTCTCGCTTGGGCTCATCCCGGATCAATGGGCCGGGATTAAATCGGGGCTTGAGGCTGGCATGAGGCTGACCCTGTTTGCCGACCCTCTCGGCTTTTGGCGCCTGCTGGATGGGAGGCCCGGCAAAGCAATCGTGCATCCCGATGTGGTGGTGCTTCCATGTTCTGCAACCCGTGAGTTCGGTCACTGACGTGAGGGTGTGGGCAGTATCTCAAGTCGACTGGCTACAAGCTCGAGGAAGCCGTGGATGCGTAAGTACTCTCAGTCATGATCACGGAGCTCCCCCCGTCTTTTTGCTTTCTCTGTCCCCTTGCGAGCCTCAAATCTCCGCCTTTCTCCCCCGATATGCCAGGCCCCCATTCCCGTCCCCTTCCTGGCCGCCGGATATTCCTCGAATCAGACTCTCCACGGCGCTTCTCGGACAATTTCGCTGTGAGATGATGCATCGCCAGGCTCCCAATGTTGTTATCGGTGTGGATTGCTTGTGGGGGTCCCACTAAGGCGAAGCCCGCCCGTCTTGTCGGACACTCACCAGAGTATGGCCGAGCGCCGCCGATGCTACTGAAACAGAGACGTCAGATAGCGACAGCATGCCAAGATGCTACCTTGCAAGAGTATATCCCAATTGCTGGCTTCCGGATGCCTCAGAGCGTCTGTCCTAGGCACATTTCAGTGGCCCGCCGGCGTGCCCAGAGTCTAGGGAGCCCTTCTCTGATCGACCCCGAAGCCGTGCCCTTGTTGAGACTGCGCGTCAACCTACACCCTCGCCATCCTCGTCATTGAGCCCTCGGTCTGCTGCTCGGTCTGCTGCAGCCACTTCGTCGTCGATTGAGAGGACACTTTGAATTTTTCCGGTTACTCCGAATCCAGAATCTGACGATCTGCACGCAGCGGCAACATCCGGCCTGGCTACCACTAAGGGCTTTACACCGGACCGACTAACGAGGGCGACGACCACGATCCAGTGCTCCGGGACGCATGCATCCCGTGTGTCGGGCCCAGAATGATGCTCAGTTGGAAGGGCGTCAAACAGCATCTGCCGTCCAAAGTCGCAAAGGGCGTGCCCCAATGGCTGTCTAAGAAGAAACGGGAGAATCATGACGCAGAGGGCTCTGCCACGGATCATTCTGGACGGTATAAATATCTTTGGCCTGGTCGGGCTATCGGGATGGGGCATCACAATCTGCACAAAGGGATGAAGGAGTCCACGCTGGTTGAGATGACCATGGCAATCTGCTGCTGAGTGGTGGCGTTGCATACTTCGCTTTCCTTCCTCTGCCGAACCACTTCAACTCGATGCACGGCCTGCTCAGCGGCAGCTGCTAACGTTCCTTCGCTAGGTATTTCATGAACACGGCCAACGAAGGCAAAGGACCGTCTCCGTTGGATGCGAAGTTGGATGCCCTGTTTGACTCATTAAGGGGTAAGCTCTGATGCTTGTGCCTCATGTGTTCTGTCTGATGCTTACCGACCAACCCCTGTTTAGATGACGAAAACGATGAAAAGGACCAGCTAGAGCTGGAGTCTACCATGAACTATCTGAGTGAGAAGCTCAACATCAGCCTAGAAAATGCGGAGCTATTTGTCGTGCTGGAGCTGCTGCAGGCTCCGAGCGTGGGCGAAATTACCAGAGAAGGCTACATCAATGGCTGGAAATCAAGCGGGTAAGTTTTGGGAAACAAAAGAGTCATCAGTGTCAAAACGATCGTACTCACGATGGGTAGGGTCGACGCGTCGCATCAAGAGCACGCTAAACACGTACGGAATCTCATCTCTAACCTGTCGCGTGATGCAGCGCTGTTCAAGAGGGTGTACAGATATGCATTCGTCGCTGGCCGTGAAAAGGACCAAAAGGCTCTGGCCTTGGACAATGCCCTCATCTACTGGAGCATGCTATTCTCAGCCCCTGGCCTGGTATGGAAGGGCAAATACGACTGGCTGGAGCTGTGGAAGACGTTCCTGGGCGAGAAGTGGACTCGATCCGTCAACCGTGATATGTGGAACATGATCCTCGAGTTTGCCCTCAAGAGCATCAACGACGAATCACTGTCGTTTTGGAGCGAGGACGGCGCGTGGCCGAGCGTCATTGACGACTTTGTCCAGTGGTGCAGGCAGAGAGGCATCGGAAAGGCCGAGACAATGGAAGTCGACGGCCAATGAGACCATGGGTCCCGTTGACTACATACAACAACTGCCTGGAGCCACTACGTCTCGATACCTCACTGAAGAGAATGGATATGGGCCTCATCTTTGATATGCAGGCCGATGCTTGGTGCGCTTACGATTAGAGGTTGAAAAGGGGTGACTGGTTGGCCTTGATGTCTAGAGGGCTTGCTTGACAAGACTGATTGTGGCACTCCAGCCCCCGGACCTCGCGATTCTACAATGGCATATATTTTGGAGCGAAAGTCAAAAGAACCATGGATCGACTTGAGTTGGAATTGGCAGGCTCGATTTGAGTTGGAATTGGCAGGCTTTGTTGTTATTTTTACCCATACCCTAGCTACTAAAGCATAGCTATCCTTTTGAAGAGCCGTCTATCGTCGTCTTCAACATGTGACATTTGGTGTTTCCCATGCAGACATCCAGGGATATGTACAGAGTATATCGGATGTCCAGATGCCCCTTTTGTTCCACCAGTTTCGTTGCCGAGCATGAGACGTTCCCTTCCATGTTGGGCGCTTCCTCATTCTCGGACATGATCATAATCTTACACAGGTTGCACTTGTATGCACACCTCTAATAGCCGGGAATTTGTTTTCCCGCGCTCGATCGCAAGCTTGGAGTGCAAATATCTTCGTAATTTTCTTTCATCTTCATTTCGTCCCTCACGCCTCACTCCCCTGCGTCCTCCATCTGGGCGGCCCAAACCTCGAGATAGTCTCGAGCTTGCCGTCGCCAAGCTTGACGTGCGCAGCGCGGATCATGCGCGGCTCGAGGCGCAAGGTAGACCGGACGTCGTGGTGGACAGCGGCGGAGGAGTCGTAGCGCATGACGAAGTAGTGGCCGTGGGTGTGCTTCATCTGGTGGATGGAGACGGGTTTGGGGAGGGAGAAGACGCCCCAGTTGGAGAGGCCGCGGATGACGCCGCCGTTGCGGAGGACGAGAGATCCTACTGTTTGGGCGATTCTGCAGTCGGAGTCAGGGGTGGGATTTTTCGAGACTGATGGCTGAGACTGAGGAGAGTTGGGGCTTGGGATTGAAAGTTGACGTACTCTTTTACCTCGGTGAGGTTGCCCGGCCGGACCTAGAGTGGCAGTTAGCAGGGATGTTTAGCAAAATGGGGGTCAATGATCTGAATAGAGGGGGGAAATGGACTTGACTCACAATGGCTATTAATTCGTAGAGCATCGTTGCGACGGCACCTACAAGCGGTTGTGGAGGATGGAATGAGAGAGACATGCGACTCTGTGGGATGGTGTTGAAATTCTGAGCGGGATAATATGCCGAGGTTTTGCCGTGGTGAGTGTGCAAGGGTGGTGACGGAATTACCTTGTACGGAGACGGAGTTCATGCGTGCAACGGAAAAGGATACACCGAGATGCGATTGGCTCTGCAGAAGACGATAACGGGCAAATAATATGGTTAAAGTTCTATTGTTACAGTTCTAGCCCATGCGTTGAGTATGCGGTAGTCCGGCTATATCCTCTCCTTGGACAGAGCCTGCCAAACCCCCCACGGCAGCCTCCATCCGCCCGCCCTGACGGCAAACGGATCAAAGTTGGCCTTTTCCAGGCTCAGCAGCCATTGGGCCGCTGGCACAGCTTCCAGCAAGACGCCAAAGCCTCTCCGGACATCCCGTGCGGCGTCGCTCTCTTCGTCGACGTAGTGGTGCTCGCCCTCGCCCTGGTGCTCAAACTCGTGACCCGGATCTTGCCCCGCCTTCAACCGCTTGAGCATCTCCCGCGCCGTGATGAGATGGTCATTGGCGCGCGTGGCCACCTTGAAAATGGCGTCCTGTAAGCCGGGAGCGCTGGGCCCCTGGCGAAAAACTTGCTCCTCCTTGACACCCTCCTCGGCCATGACGTCGAGGGGCAGCAGCAGGGCCTGGCTGCGGCTCGGGGTCTCGAGGCCGGAGGGCGACCTGACGGGCTGCGGGGGCGCGACGAGAACGGGCACGCCCCGCAGCACCGCGACGATGCCACACGCCTTGCCGATATGGCTGGCCAGGTGGTCCACGTGCATGGACCGCAGTGGCATGGATGCCAGAGTCGCATACATGATGGTCGAGTACGTGTTCTCGGCATAGTCCTCCAGGCTGGCCAAGGTCGCGAAGGGCCGATTGTCCATGTGCCTCTCGCGCGTGCGGATCAGGCGCGAGACCCAGAACTTGATGCTTTTTGTTGACGACGTCGAGCCGCTGCCGCCCCCCGTCCGCTGCTCCAGCTCGCGCAGGGCCTTGTGCAGCAGGATGCAGATTGGCTCGCGCGGGGGCTGCCCGGCAAAGGTCCTGTCGATGGCGTCGTGCCAGAACTTGACGCGCATGGCGCCGATGGTGGGATTCGACACCATTTCGGGCAGCCGGACCAGCTCGAGGTTGAGCGCGCGGAGGGCCGCGTAGGTGTCCTGGACGGGGGGCGGCATGAAGCGGCGGATGAGGTGAGCATCGTAGTCGCTTGTCCTGCAGATGGGAGGTCAGCCAATTGCGTGGTTCAGAATGCTATGCCAGCAGTGATAAGGGCCGTCTGATCGGGATTAGGGAGGAGAAGCCGTACTGAAGCTGCTTCAAGCAGTATCGCCGAGCTGATTCGACGTCGGCCTCGGTCACGGTTGCGAAGCCGCGACAGCCCCGAGGAGCTGAGACGAGCCTTTTCAGGCCATTGCCTAGAGCGCTGGGACGATGCATATGCATGCAGCCACGAATTCCAGCCCGAGGCTCGTCAGTCGATTGCCACCATCGTGGTGATGCCTCAGCGAGAGTCGCATTGCATTGGCCGCTATTTATTTTGGATCGTTTTTCCAGTGACGAAAGAAGCTGCGTTTTCAATGCTCAGATATGGACGGCTCGTGATTGGCCTGCCAATTACTCCGACGGACAAATGCGGGGCCACTCTAAATGGATGACGCGGTCATGTGACCTCTCTACACGGTTTCGCGATTTGGGACAGACGAGGCGCGTCTCCCGGCAGGTTTGGCTGCCCAGATGTGTGTCACGGCTTGTTTGACGTGCTGGACCTTTGCAGATGGAGCTGGAATCCTCGCAGGAGCCGCCGGTGAAGAGGCGCAGATTCTTCAAGGATGCGGATGAGCCTTCGTCCGATCCGGCGGCTTTTAGTCCGAAGCGCGAGTACAGCTCGTCGCTCGAGTCGAGGCGGTTCTTGAAGACGGAGGAGGAGGAGGAGGACGACGACGACGAGGTGATACTGAAGATGGAAGAGGATGCCGATGACTGGGATCCGGAGGCGAGACGGAGCATCATTCGGAGCGCCTCGGGTCATGGCGAGAATGACGCTGCAGCAGAGAAATCGACGGCCCCGGGCCAGGAGCAGACTACATCCAAGGATTCCTCAGGGCAACAAGACTCGTCGGCGGTCACTTTCGATCGGGACACATTCGAGAGCTTTGTCGGAGGCAAAGTTGCCGCCAACGTCCTGCGTACGATTCAGCAACACTGCGGAAACAACCTTGAACGAGCCGTCAACATGTACTTTGACGGCACCTACAAGAAGCTCATGATGAAGTCGAAGCCCCCATCTGCGAGCCGGACACAGTCTACAGATGGGCTGAGCCAGCCGTCGCCGCTTCCCATCCGACGCAACATGCCGTCCGCACGATACGTGGGCGCTTTCGGCGTCGAGGGGTGGGCTACCAGAAGCGGCACGAATCTCTTGAAGCATGGTGAAGCCGTCAGGATCGAGCGACAAAAGATACAGCCTCCTCCGCCGCCAAAGACGAAGCCCCGGCTCGGAGTCCCTCCTACCCCGGTCAAAACGAACACGGCTGCCTCGAGACGAGTCGACGTCATCGTGCGATTTACGAACCAGAGGGGTCAGGAAATTGGGCGTCTAGCCAAGGATACGGCCAATTGGGTGTCGACGCTGATGGACCAGAAAATTTGCAAGTTCGAGGGCACATGCGTGTACTGCCCTGAGCGTGCGCGAACAAACGACACCGTCTTCCTCCAGCTGCGATGCTTCCTGCTCGACTCTGCCTTTGTCGACCGCGGCTTCACTCCCGCGAGCGATGCGTCAGCTACCTGGTTCGAACAACAGACTGAGACAGCGCAAGAGAAAGAACTTCGACTGAGACAGGTTGCGCTGGTCAGGCTGTTTCAAGAGATCAATCTCCAGCCCGTCATCGCCAACGCTGCCGCGAAAGATGGGAGGTCGGGGCTTCTTCAAGCCGCTGAAATGGACGAGCAGAAGCAGAAAGACTCCAAGAAGGCGGCTGCGAATGGTAACAAGGAGTCTGGAAACTCATCGCCGTCTGATGAGCCAGAAGAGGGAGAGGAGCTGGAGCAGGACCAACTCGATGCGCTGTACAAAAAGGCCCAGACTTTCGACTTCAACATGCCCGAAGCAGAGCCGACGAGCACATTTGCCATGACGCTTCGCCCCTATCAAAAGCAATCCCTACACTGGATGATGGCCAAGGAGAAGGATCAAAAGAGCCACAGGGAGCCATCGATGCATCCGCTATGGGAGGAATATGTGTGGCCTGTCAAAGATGTCGACGACAAGGACCTGCCTGTAGTAGAGGGACAGCCCAAGTTTTACGTCAACCCGTACTCTGGCGATCTGTCCTTGGACTTTCCGGTTCAGGAGCAGCACTGTCTCGGCGGGATCCTTGCTGATGAGATGGGGTTGGGAAAGACGATTCAGATGCTCAGCCTGATTCATACGCACCGATCCGAGACTCCTCGGAATACCGGACCTTCTTCCATGGACGGGTTGAGCCAGCTCCAACGCCTGGGCAAGAATTCGCCAAACGTCTTGGATGCGCCTCGCACAACGTTGGTGGTGGCCCCGATGTCACTACTGTCACAGTGGTATAGCGAGGCCGAGAAGGCTTCCGTGGCCGGCAGCATGAAGATTCAGCTATACTACGGCGCTGAAAAGGCACTGAATCTGCAAGCCCTCTGCTGTGGCTCCAGCGCACCAGACCTCGTCATCACCAGCTATGGTGTTGTTCTGTCAGAGTTCACCAGCATTGCCGCGAAGAACGGCGACAGGTCTTCACACAATGGCATCTTCTCTCTCAAGTTCTTTCGCGTGATCCTTGACGAGGCACATTACATCAAGAACAGAGCGTCCAAGACGGCACGAGCGTGCTACGAAATCTCAGCCGACCATCGATGGGCGCTGACGGGCACCCCCATTGTCAACAGACTGGAAGACCTATTCAGCTTGGTGCGTTTCCTGGGCGTCGAGCCGTGGAACAACTTTTCGTTCTGGAAGACCTTCATCACCGTGCCTTTCGAATCTGGCGACTTTGTGCGCGCCTTGGACGTGGTGCAGACGGTCCTGGAGCCATTGGTCACCCGAAGAACCAAGGACATGAAGACGCCGGACGGCCAGCCACTGGTGCAGCTCCCGCCGAAGCAGATTGAGATTGTTGAGGTGGAGCTCTCAAAGCCAGAGCGAGACATCTACGACCACATCTTCAACAAGGCAAAGAACACTCTTACCAAGAATGTCGAGGCCGGAACGTTGCTCAAGGCATTTACGACCATTTTTGCTCAGATTTTGCGGCTCCGTCAGTCGTGCTGCCATCCTGTTCTGGTCCGTAACAAGGACATTGTTGCCGATGAGGAAGAGGCTGGCGCTGCGGCCGACGCGGTCACGGGCCTGGGCGACGACATGGACCTTGAATCGCTCATTACCCAGTTCACCGCCATTACGGACGAAGCCTCCAAGGACAAGCAGACGTACGGGGCGCACGCGCTGGACGAGATCCGGAACGAAGCCGAAAAGGAATGCCCGCTGTGCTTTGACGAGCCGATGAATGAGCAGATTGTGACTGGGTGCTGGCACTCTGCGTGCAAAAAGTGCCTGATGGACTTTATCAAGCACGAGACGGATCATGCCAGGGTGCCGAGGTGCTTCAACTGCCGTGCACCGCTCAACCAGCGAGACCTGTTTGAGGTTGTGCGTCACGACGACAGCGACGATGCGTTTGCTTCATCAAAGCCTCGATACAGCCTTCAACGACTCGGCCTCAACTCGTCGTCCGCCAAGATTGCTGCGCTGATATCGGAGCTCCGGGCACTGCGCCGAGAGCGTCCCAATATGAAGTCGATTGTCTTTTCACAGTTTACTTCCTTTCTATCCTTGATCGAGACTGCCCTTACGCGCTTCAACATCAAGTTTCTGCGCCTCGACGGAAGCATGTCGCAGCGGGCCAGAGCAGCCGTGCTGCAGCAGTTTACAGAGAGCAACGGCTTCGTGGTGATGCTGATGAGTCTGCGAGCTGGAGGCGTGGGCCTGAACCTCACGAGCGCGGGGCGCGTCTTCATGATGGATCCTTGGTGGAGCTTCGCCGTGGAGCTGCAGGCGATTGATCGGGTGCACAGACTCGGGCAGCAAGATGAGGTGGTGGTGAAGAGGTTCATTGTGAGGGGAACTGTGGAGGAGAGGATGCTCAAGATCCAAGACAGGAAGAAGTTTATGTGAGTGCTGTCAGAGGTCATTCGTTCCTCAACTCCCCAGGCTAACTAGATCTGCAGCGCAACATCACTGGGTATGATGAGCGATGAGGAGAAGAAGCTGCAGCGGATCGAGGACATTAAAGAACTCCTCAGCTAGACGACACAACCGCAGGACGCGGGCGCTGGAGAGGACGTGGTGATGGAGTTTCGCGGTGACTATCGCATGTGGCGGTCTCAGTTCTATGGCGCATAAGTTTGCTTTGGAAGCATTGGAGGCATCGGATCATTTGTGTTTACTACACATGGCATGGCATTTGATGGGAGAAAGAGTGTATACTGTATGATTGGCTGGTCATGGCACTCGAGAAATCTCACTCGATCACGGAGACAAGATAGACGTGGAGGTCGAGTCAAGGAGAGATGGACCCCGTCTGGGGTAAAATACCACGATGCTATACGGGCTGGGATGATGAAGAGACCCCGGAAGCGTCAGCCGCCAATGAAGAGTAGCATCATGTGTTGCCAGTGTTGCTGTCTGAATGTGACATGCGGGCATCTTTGCGGTGTTGCAACAACCGTCACGGAACGGTGCATGAGGCTCAGGGATGATCATTGCGGTATACGGGAGGGACTCCACAGCCGTCCCCGGTGAGGCTTCTGGTCAATATAACTAACTGCTAGGATTGTTTCAGGGACAGGGCCGATGGAGTTGGGAGCTGAGGATTGGGCGGGAGTGTGTGGTGTTTGCGGATGAGGATGATTCGGGTACCCTCTAGGGAGTCCAATTGCTCTTCCGTCATACTTTCACTAACTAGTAGTATGAACCTTTCATGATGTCTCTACTGTAGTATTGCTAGTATTGGCAGTGGAATGAGTAAAACGG
>LFMI01000813.1:75685-85825 GCA_001050175.1 Trichoderma parareesei | reverse complement strand
GGGGGGGGGGGGGGGGGGGGGGGGGGGGGAGGAGGGCGTCTACCCTTCAAAGTACAGACTTGAGAAGCAGTGACGGAGGCATGTGAGTTGGCTTGCTGGAAGGTACTCGAGTCAGGCACCAACTCTAGCCTCAGTCGCGGGACTTTGAACGAAAGCTGGAAAGCCTCAGAAATGTGAAAATAAGGGTCCAACTTGAAGGGTGGGGTCGGCTGGTGGTGGCTCTGTTGTCTGGTGGACGTGGCGGAGGCAAACAAGCTGTTTATCAAATCAAAACAAAACAGTGGCGACAGCTTCGCATGCTTCCCGAGTGGTCATGGTAAACAATGACGCTGTCTGTGTTTAGTTGGTGGGCGAGGTGGCGATGGTCCCCTCTTTGCCTGAGGAAGCCGAAAAGCACACAGAGGAGGCTGGGCCTGCAATGAGAGACATACACGAGCAGAGATGCAAGAGAGAATCGACCTGTGTCTCTTGCATGGCGGCTGAGTCGGCGTGGAACATTGACCATTCATTCTCCATGCTTGCAGCACTTTGCACAGTAGCCCGTGCTACCGGACCCTGGCAAGCCTGGCATCTGGGGGACGGGTAGTGGCACAGGCAATCGAGCGTTTCAAAGAAAAATGGAAGAGAAGATGCAAAGCAAGAAGGTCGTAAACAATTATGCAGGGAGGATTCGAAATGGTTGGGCCAACCGTATGTGTCCAAGCGACTCTCCAAGCATCGGACCATCTGAATCTTGTCACTTTGATCTTCGATCCGCCCAAGGCTGAGGCGCCGGCCTTGCGTCCGCCAGCGATCCTCTCTGTCCCCCTCCATGACCTCCTGGGCTGAGATGGTGCGTCAGATGCGGCTGTTGGGAGACATGGAATCGAGTCCGGGCGCTTGTTTCATGGGCGCCTTGACCAATGCAACGCCAAACATGAAGGAGGAATGCTGCATTGCGGCGATGTGATACTATGTAGAATATTTCGGTGCTGAGAGACTGAAGTGTCCGTGTCGAAGCTGAAGCTGTCCGAGAGGCGAGGTGGGGATCGACGGGAAGCCCGTTGGATGCCAGAAATGCAATGTCGTGCCCGTTGCAATGGAGGGGAGGATATCTGACAGGTGATGGATGGGATACCACGGCTCTGCCCTTGTGAATGAAACTGTTGAAAGTAAGTTATGGTATGCTGTAGAGCCGTAAACTCTCGATAACCACAGTATCTGCACGCCCAAGCAAGTAATATGCGTATGTAAAAATTCATTCAGATAAAGAGCCTCGAAAGTTGAAGATCTGCTGGATGCAGCGCCGCATCTCGTGGCCCTGGATCTGGATCTGCAGGGCTCAACTTGGACATGGCTTGATGGGGCTCAAATTCTGCCGGGCGGACAACAGGGGCCATGGCCAAATAGGCCCCACTTCGGCTGGCTGAAGAACGCGTTCCGCGTGTTGCGCTAGTCTTGATTGGGTAAGATGATAAACAATGCAGGAGCTCAGTCGCGCCTGTTGCGCCTCCCGCACTACCTAGAAACTACCTAAGGTAGAGCCTCTGGGAACTGCAGTGAGCAAGTATGAGGTAGTACTACCGCCAACGTCGACGTAAGGCAGTAGGGCCCAGCCAGCTCTTGCCAGCTCTAGAACCGTCACCGTCGAGCAACTTCCAAGTGCTCGTACTCGCACTTGCCCTCCCTTCAGACTCCGACTCCGACTGCGCCTTCGCCTTCGACTCAAACCTCTGCATACCTACCTGCCATCCGGCCCCCGACCTGGATGTTCACTCCCTCCCTGCGTCGTGCCTTTGTTTTACCCTGTCTCGCAACTGAATCACTGCCGTTCCCGAATCCAACGCCGCTCACTTGGGGGAACCGCCGCCGCGCTGCCACAGTCAGTCTCGAACCGCTACCCGAGTCACTACGCAAAGATACAGTACCGAGCAGGACAATCGACTACAGGAGCGAGCGACCGGCGACTGTACAAGGGGCTGGCGCTTGAGAGGCATCCGGGGCGACAGATTTGGCCCTGCGGAACATTGGCTTTGCGATCCTCCCAGGCCGACTATTGATTCGACGCAGGCGCAAGCGCATCCCCCATCGATATATCTTTCACATCGGCAGAGGACGAGCACAGGCTGGCGACAACTGCGATCCTAAGCGCCGGGCATCTGCGCATCGTGAGCACCATTTCCTCTCCCGTCTGCGTTTCCTGCCTCACCACCCCGTCGACAACGCCATGCTGTGGCTGCCTCTGGCCAACACCAGTCATTGCTCCGTGTTCTGAGCCGTCGACTTACCCGTTGGACTGCCGGCATCATTGGGGCCTTCTTTTGACTCTCGGCCCCGCCTGCTTGCCGCCGATCGAAAAGCATGCTGTAGTGGCCGTACTGGATAAGACGCTCTTTTGGTATCCTGCACGGCGACCCGCTTGGGCATCCTCACGGCTTGTCTCTCGTTTTCTTCTTAAACACCAGGCATAGCCCTCCCCCCCCCTGACATCCCCATCTTGTGTGCTGTTTCTCTATACCCCAACCTCTGCTGCGGTTCACACAACGCAAGCCATCTTGACTGGATTTTCGTTTCAGAAGCATTTCAAACCTCGATCCCTCAAAGGGACCAATTTATATTCTGTGTTTGTGCATATTATATCCTGGCGCCATGCACACATATTCTCGGCCATCTTAGAGACACCGCCAAACCGACAAGATCATCTACAAGCGCACTTTATACATTGCCCGTTACGAGGAGACCTGCTAATTCGAGGCCACGCTCCGCATCACACGCATTCAGTACCATTGGCATTCCCCGACCTAGTGTTTTCTTGGGTCACGGCTTTTCCACAACCCTAGGAAGAAAGACTCTCGAGCATTGTTTTGCACTGCCTTCATTCCAGTGCCATGTCCTTTTCCAGCGGCGGCGGTGGTGGCACTCTGGCACTGCCCTCGCCCACCCACGTCCATCATATGGACCCGACCGCTGTGCGCAATTTTCGAAGGTCCATGTCACGATCGCCCTCCAAACTCATTACACGAACAAGCTCCCAAGGTTCAGACAAGGCGCGACAGAGCTCACAGTCTCCGTGCCGACGAATCACTACAACACCACTCCACCAACGCTCGGCCTTGAGGCCTCCGCAGTCGGCTCCGCCAGCTGTCAGCTCGACAATTCTTTCCCGCGACCCTTCCCTGTCACCTGCGCAGACACCCCTTCGGCCAGGTGTCAAACTTTCGCTCCGATCCGGCGCTACTAAGAGCGCGAAGTTAACAACCCCTTCACGCATCACCCGAACGCGAGCGTCCTCAAAGAGCCCCTTGAAGCGCGCCTTGAGCGCCACGCCTGACTCGGGAAACTCCAAATCCTCGCGCTCGCCTACGTTTTCTCCAAGAGGCCCGAGATTCTTCGACCAGGAAAACAACAACAGCATCAACGACACTCCCAGCCGCTCAGTACCGCGAAAGGCTATCGACAGATCGACCCGACATAGTGCGCAATCTGACCGTGCGGAAGCCTCTCAGCTTTTGTTTCTAAAGACCCTGGATCCGATCAGCGACTCTTCCATGCCGCCTACAGCAGGTGCCCTGAAGCGCAGCGACGCAACGATGAACTTGGACAAGTCGAACCAAGGCAGCCCGGTCGCCAAGCGACGAAGCTTGCACGGTATTGTGAGCTCTGTGCAGACGGGGGATGTGAACGTTTTCGGCTCGGGGGGCTCCCCGCCTAGCGGTTTCGACATACATGAAGACGCATTCCCTGAATACGAGCTTTCTGGCATATCGCGGGCTGCCCTACGGGATGCCCTAGCGTCTCATACTTCAGCGTCCAACATTCCAAAACGGTCCTCGTCTCTCCGGCGATCAACGCTGCAGCAACGCTACGGCGAAAAGACTTCGTGGGGGAAACGATCTGGTGAGCGACAGCTTTCGCAGCTAGGCGGTGATTTTTCGACGCCTGTCAGGCACCGCCCGCGTCTCTCTACCGACTCATTCGTGCCCCCATCAGCAGTTCGAGAGAATCCCTTTGCGCCCAGCGCGGCCGTTTCCACGGCGGAGAACAAAACCCACCAGCCTCACCCGCTGTCCAAGACGCTGACCACCTCAACATCTGGCAACAGTTTGACTGAGGAGCAGTCGCTCTATGCGCCTGCAAAGGTCGCGCAACGGCCGCATGCCTTCTCCAGGTCTCTGCCGCCCGGTGCCAGTCGGCCCGCTGCTCGATCTTTTGAACAGAGGGCTGCCATCGCAACGCCGAACCAGTCGCACCAGCTCTGGGTCGGCGCCTTCAGCTCCACCGGCCTCGTTTCCAAGGTCAATCGAAACCCGGAGGAAGAAGCCGAGAAGAAGATGGCGCCTCCTGATACACCCTGCAAAAAGCACATTAACCCATTCGCAACCTTCCCACCGCCAACGGGCAGTTCTGGAAAGAAGAGAGGAAGCACTCGCTACTCCTTTGGCGGCATCCCTTCTACCCCCTTCCAGAACTCCCTCCTCCCCCGTGCCCCTGACACCGTTGGCAACCCTTCCAAAGGTCTGTCGATTTTCCAACGCAGCAGCGCTATGACCTCCCGCCGTGGGAGCATCCTCAGTGTTGATGGCGACGACCGGAAATTGTTTGCCGATAGCCTCGACTTTGCGGCCTCCGCCGAAGGCGAAGAAGCCCCCCCAACCCCGACCAAGAATCTTTTGACGCCAAGCTTCAGCGGCCTGAGCAGCCTTAGTGAAAGTTCTCAGGAAAGCCCCAGTGCCAATCGGACAATTGCGCTCTCCTCGTCGACGGTCAAGGCAACGCCAACACGAGACATCAGTTGTAAGTCGATCCCAGAGGAGTCCGCCGTTCCAAGGAGCCAAGTCGAAGGAGCAGAGTTGCTGGCCGATCGATCTACTCCCATGGACTGCGAAGCATCTTCAACCGAACCCCCTTCCTTAACTTCCTTTGGACGGGCAAGGTCCCAGAGGGGGCTCAGTGCGCCCCCGCCGCTCCAAGCCGAGCCTCCAACTTCGACGACGCCTCAAGATAGTCGCGCATCTTTCCAGCCAACCCGAACCAGAGTATGTACTAAGATGATGTTTGTTGAATCAGCGAGCCCTGCCGATGGAAGGCGCACCCCCCAGACCCCCCAGGACAGCCTCTTACCACTAGATGCTAGCCGTTTGTCCATATCTCGCAGTGGAGGGGGTCGCGGAGAGACAACCATGCCGCCGCCGGTCACGCCCACCACGTCCCGGGATTTTCGATCTTCCATGAGCATCTTCGTCACGCCGGTCAATGGTCGCTCCAACAACGTGGACGTCGACGCCAGTCTCCATTCCAAGTTTGACAAGGTTGAACAGATTGGCAAGGGCGAGTTTTCCACAGTCTACCGTGTCACCAAGCAGGATCACCAGATTGCCCTCTCTGCATCTTCTTTCACTCCTCTTGGCAGCCCCAGCAAAAGCCCTGCCAAGAGCCAGGTCTTTGCTGTCAAGAAGAGCAAGCAGCCGTACCATGGACCCAAGGACAGGGACGCCAAGCTGCGCGAAGCTGGAATTCTACGGGCCCTCTCACATTCCGAGCATGTCGTGCAATATATCGACGATTGGGAGCATAACTTTCACCTCTATATCCAGACCGAGTTTTGTGAAGAGGGAACGCTGGATAAATTTTTGGCCAACATCGGACAGATTGGTCGATTGGATGATTTCCGCATCTATAAGATCTTGCAAGATCTTTGCTTGGTAAGTCAACGTCCCGTTTTTGTCTCGATCTGACTTCGGTCAAGCTGCTAACGTTGTTGACAGGGCCTTAAGGAAATCCATGACGCCGGATTCATGCATCTAGACATGAAACCAGCAAACATCTTCATCACCTTTGAAGGAGTCATCAAGATTGGCGATTTTGGATTGGCGAGGGCCGTTTCTGAAGACGTGCAGCTGGACATTGAGGGCGACCGTGAATACATGGCGCCGGAAATGTTGGAAGGCAAAGCCGACCAGTCTGCCGACATCTTTTCTCTTGGTCTGATGACTTTGGAAACGGCAGCCAATGTGGTGCTCCCTGACAATGGGCCTACATGGGTTGCTCTCAGGTCTGGTGATCTCTCCGAAGTGCCGAGCCTTACATGGACGCCGTCCAGCGATGTTCAGCGAGATGCTCTTGGTAACCCGACCGAGTCCGCGATGAGCGATGATCTCCGAGCCGAGACGACACGCAGCCCCGGCAACCTGTTTGGCTCTTTTAAGCGATCGGAACTTCAGCAGCCTCCTGAGTTCATGGTTGAGGCCTTCCATCCCAGCTCGCTCGACTCCATCGTCCGGTGGATGACGCAGCAGGAGCCTGAAGACCGACCGCATATCGAGGAAATTCTGGCCCTGGAAGGTATGCAATGGGTGGCAGAGCACCGCAATGCGCCTGCCACTGTCTACGAAGGCAACTGGGGCCCCTCGGAGTTGTTCCCCGTATCTATCGCTCATGACACCAGCGACCTCGAAATGGCTGATGCGTAAGAGGCCTGCTATCCTTTCTTGTCTGTACTATCTGAGAGGCGATTGCTTCAAAAGAAGAAGAACACGGCTGGATATATCCCAAAGACATAGGATGCCTACCGTAAGCATTTCGATTACTTTTGCCCTTGTACCGGGATATGTACGAGTGGATACAAGGGGCCGACATTCTCATTTACCACAGCCTCTGGCTCTACATATAGCGGTTCCTTCTTTCTTTCTTTTCTTTGTTTGTATGGCCATTGGCCCATGACGCCATGACGGATACGAATCAACCTCGGCCTTTCTTTTCTTACATCTCGATTGGTATTCACGACTTGGGCGGGCGAAACGGATCTATTATCACACCAACTCTACCACAATCATGCATCGCCGCTTTCAAGCAAGCTGGTTGAGGAACTCAAGCGTCTTCCCTTCCACCCTCTCGCCCAATGCCATTGGAGCGTTTGACTCGCACGGGCAAATGTATTCAGATGGGAGGACGCTGGTCGGATGTTCTGCTGATTCGACCAACCTCAGCTTCTTTGATCAGCTGGCACAATCAGCACGACAAAGCTACATCTTGCGAGGGTAGACTGCGTGCATCGGTTATACTTGAGATGCAATAGACATAGCATTGAGGCACGCCCGGGAGGAGACCTGCTGCTCTTGGAGTTTTTGGCGATCAAACGCACTTGATTTGTGTTTGATCATAGCACCGTCGATGGCGAGGGCCATGGTGCTTTCTCGGACAGGGAAGAAGTTGCTTCTCTTCTTCTTCTTGTCTTTTTCTTTCTTTCTTGTTGTCTTCTCTTTGTGCAGGATGTACGAATAAATATCGGCAGAACCCAGGAGATGCAAATGGAATGGACAGCTGAACTGCGGCGTTGGGATGGACGGCTTGGAATTGGAAGGGCATTTTAAGGGCGATTCTCCGCGATTGGGGGAGGCGAACCCGGCAGTTATGATTGTCACGACGAGATGCAATGAATATGATATGATATCCTTAAGAGTGTTTGACTGTTACTTCGAGTGCAAAAGCTCGCTTGTGATGGCGATGCCTTTCCGTATGATAGTATAAGCCTGACCCCGCATCAGCGTGCGTAATCGGTTGCGAACAACCGAGCAGGGGAACAGATAGTAACAGAGTACATTTTCGAAGATCAAACATCAGTCATCCATCTTTGATATCATTTATACGGAGATTCGCGTGGAATGCGGATGCCTGGACGCTGTACAAGGTAATTAATCATCTCGACACGTGACGATTCAAATACAGCCTGTCCCCCTTTCGCGTGCCTACCTTACTCACACGTCTTTCTCCATCTCCTCCCTTTACTCTCAATCACCGCCAGAACACCATAAGACAGACAGAGCTTACCAATATCGAGCACACGACCATGGTGACCGCCACTTTGCAAGACGGCCAATCCGGGCTGCCAACCCCCAGAAGCACGGGGTCCTACTGGCTTCGCGACCCGTCGTACGTGCTCCTCGGCCGTCGCTCAACGCCAGACCTGCCCACGACGGCAGACGTGGTCGTCGTTGGCAGCGGGATCACGGGGGCATTTGCGGCGCGGGAGCTCGTTGCCGGGGGTAGGGGGGTGGTGATGCTGGAGGCGAGGGAGGCTTGCTGGGGGGCTACGGGGAGGGTGAGTTTTGATTCTATGGTTGTCCCATTTGCCCAGACTTGACAGTCTCTGTGACATGATGCTTGTTCTGGGAACTGGGGATTGGTGTGTGTGTGCGTGTGTGTGTGCTGATCCACGAGGGGATGTGTAGAATGGAGGACACTGTCAGCCCATGATTTACGCGAATAAGCCGCATATTGCGCGCTTCGAGCTTGCTACGTACCGCTTCCTGGAGGACGTTGTGACGAAATTCAATGTTCCCTGTGACTGGAGGCGGGTTGGTGGCGTACATGCACTGCCTACCAATGAGCTCGTCGAGCTTGTTGCAAAGAGGATCGCGAGGGTGGACAAGCACCATCCCGATCTTGCGGGCCTGGCGACGCTCTTCACCGACCCCGAGGACTTGAAGAAGCTGAGGGTGCCGAACGCAAAGGGGGCGGTGCTGCAGCCGTACGCGGCAAAGTGCTGGCCGTATAAGCTCGTTGCTTGGGTGCTGGAGGCGCTGTTCACGAAGGAGGCTCCCGAGGTGTTTAACCTGCAGACGTCGACGCCGGTGACGCATCTGCAGAGGCTGGACTCGGGATCGTGGGTGCTGCACACGCCGAGGGGCCAGGTCGTCGCCAGGGAGGTGCTGCTCGCGACGAACGCATACACGAGCCACCTGCTGCCGAAGATGACGGGGTTGATTGTGCCCGTCCGGGGCCAGGTGTCCGCGCTGGAGCCGCCGGATGGGGGCGTTGCACTGGAGCACAGCCACGTGTGGATTGCGGATGAGAGCGACAACTATCTGATCCAGCGGGACGACCCGCTGGAGATGATTGTCGTTGGCGGGGAGAGGCTGAGCGTTCCCGGGGGAGGAGAGGGGGTGTGGAGCGACGACGAGATTGACGAGGTGGTTGCGGAGAGGCTGAGGCGGTGTCTGCGTCCTGCGCTGAAGCTGCGGCCCGAGGGGCAGGACGAGGAGGAAGAGCTCCGGGCGAGGTGGCAGTGGACGGGCATCATGGGGTACTCTGTCGACGGGAGCCCGTTCGTGGGGAGGGTGCCGGAGGAGCTTGGGGGAGGGGACGGGCTGTGGGTTTGTGCTGGGTATACGGGGCACGGGATGCCGGTTGCGGCGAGGTGCGCGGTGGCCGTGTCGCGGATGATGCTGGGGTTGGGAGGAGGAGGAGGTGATGATGATGGGTCGGTGGATGTGCCAGAGGAGTTTCTGGTGAGTGCCGAGAGGGCGGAGAGGGCGAGGGGGAGGGAGTTGATGAGGAGCAGTTTGGAGGAGCTTCGGTTGGGGATGGAGGAGTTGGTGCAGGGGGATTGGTAGGGCTGAGTGGTGCGTCATTGATGAAATGTTTGTTTGTCTCTGTTTGGTCAGAAGGTTCTGATTGTTGCTGTTATGATGATGATGATGATGGTCTTGTTGAGTATGTTGCTATTCCGTATATATGCTATGACTTGTTGAACTGCAACCAACCCCCCCGCCTGGCAAACATCCATCTTCTTTCAAAGAACATGAAGTTGTCTCTCTTATCCACAACACGCAATGCACGAGCTGATTGATGGAAAATATCCGTCACAACAAAACCTCGTGTAAGTCGGTGTGCTTCGGCTTCTCGTACTTGCGCTTTTTGATATGCATGCAGTTCGTATTCACTTGGGACTCGTCATCGGACAAACCCACTCCCCAAAACCAAAACTTGTCCCAACTCATCAACTCCTCCAACTTGCAACATCGTATACTTCCCAAAGGGGCAATCTCCGAATGTCACGATTTCCCCTTTCAAAGTCACAACGGGATTCTTTGGGACTTGCAGGATTGATTACTATTATACAATCAGCTTTCGTATTTTGTAATGTATACAAGTCACTTTGGAACGGAAAACATGGGTTGTTTTTCTATCTTGGATGCTGGGGCTTGATGTACGTTTTGACGAAAGGGGCAGTTTGGGAGATCTGGGTAAGGTACCCAGAATTCGACGCCGAGACAATTGGGCTTAAGGCGGAATTGGCGTCATTTGTTGGCAATCAAGATGCTCACGGTTTGACCTGAGTGAAAGTTGAGGCAAGGTGTTGAATCCTTTAGGTACCTCTTT
>LFMI01000813.1:39720-64004 GCA_001050175.1 Trichoderma parareesei | reverse complement strand
TTTTTTTTTTTATTGTTTCGAGAACAACACTTTTCCAATATCAGGGTTCATTAGGAGTCAATTGAGTTCCCTTTTCATGTCCTTGAGAAACTGTCATTAGAATGAGGTGTTTTTTTTTTTCATTTCGCTTTGGCGTGAGTTCTGATACACGTGGGGATTGAGTGAAAGCTTGATCGACATAAGCCTCATAGGATGGCGATCTGCGCAAGATGCCGGGAAGCGGCAGGTCGCTGAGCGACTGAAAATGCCGTTGCAGGATCGACAGGTCGAGAGGGATTGGTGGCGCTAGCAGCTTGTTGGCTGTAACGGATTGATACCAGTCATGAGCAATCTCGCGTTGGCAGTCCCTGTAATCGAAACGCTGAAGTTGCATGATTCTGGCGATAGTGCTGATTCTGCGACTATCTACTATCTACTTAGCTGCTAATATATGGATTCCACGTCTGTAATGTAGTCAGCGTCGTGATGGACGGACAACAAACAACAACAACAACTACCCAAACAGGTAAATGACCAACAATGCAGCAACTCTCATCAGCTCGACGTGATGCGAGTAATGTTGACGTTGTCAAACTCCGCCTCCGCCTTGAATATCCTGACGCCATCCATTCCGCTGCCAAAAACTTCGTCCGTAACCCTGATGGTAGTGCCTTGCTCGTCATTGACAGCCACCTGTATCGAGCTCCCGTTTGCCGTCACCTTCAGTCGGTATTGTTCCGCCGTTGCAACACCCGCCTCTTCGCTGGCCAGGACTGTAAGCTCGGCCCCGTCAACCCGGCTGAGGAACAGAGCACCAGAGGTGCTGATGCCCGCGTAATAGCCTTTGAACGTGGCATTCTCGGCGGATGCCTCCGACGCCCGGAAGACGATGCCGGCATGGCCGCGACAGCTGCAATCGTTCTGCTTCGGCTCCGACACTTGCACGTCCGCTTCATAGGTAAAGTCGGAGAAATTGGTGTTGACGAGGGCCAGGCCGCCGTTCCCTCGCAGAACATTTGCCGAAGCATCCCAGTCACCACTGCCGCCATACGTTGCCCAACCAATCATGTTGCCATCTTCAAAGTTGTCGTGCACCAGCATCTTGACCGGCTCGATCGTGCCATCATCGTTGAAGTAGAGCCTGTCGTAGGCCAAGTGGCGGTCGTTTCCGTCCGTAGAGCCCAACGGATGCCGGTGATATAGGATGTAGTAGATGTCTGTATCAGGGACCTGAATCACCGCATTATGGCCAGAGCCCGTCGCCACTGCTTCATCCTGCTGGAGTATCTTTGCGATGCGATCAAACGGCCCAAGAGGCGAGCTGCTCATACCATACGAAACCGCATAGTCGGGCCCCGTCCAGCCGCCTTCGCTCCAGAAGAGGTAGTACACGCCGTTGCGCTTGAGCATCTGTGGTCCTTCGACGTAGTTCTCTGGCGTAATCTCCTTGAACGTTGTCCCGTCGTCAAAGGTGCTGAGGCTGATCATGTCGTCGTTTAGCTTGACAATGTTGGCGTGGGAGTGTCCGCCATAGTACATGTACGCCTGGCCATCGTCGTCGATGAAGACATCTTGATCGATTGGCTGCGCGCCATTGTGATATGCGTCGACGAGCGGATGCCCCAGGGGATCGGTATACGGGCCCTCTGGGCGCTCAGCCACGCCCACGCCGATGCCGCCCAGCTCAGAGTCTGACTGGATATCGTTGGCGCCAAAGTAGAGGTAGTAGGTGCCGTTGCGGTATATCGGTGCTGGTGCCCAGACCGCTCGATGTGCCCACGTGAAGTCGTCGGCTGTCAGGATATTCGAGTGCTTCGTCCAGTGGACGAGGTCTGGGGATGAAAAGGCGTCCAGGTAAGTCTGTTCGTCGTAGGGCCGCGACGAGGTTGGATACACCCAGTACTCGCCGTTGTAGAACTGGGTGTCCGGGTCGGCATACCAGCCGTCGACAAACGGATTTCCGGCTTCAGACGTGGCAAAGTCGGGGATGTTGGATATAGAAGCCAGGCACGACGAGGACCAGCAGGCGGCCAGAAGTGCTTGGACTCGTCGAGACTGCATCGTGAAATGGCAGGAGTCTATAGCATCTGCAGCTATATTCGCTCACCGCTGTACTAGACCGGACATGAAGAGTTGAAGAGAGACGACGAAGGTGCGGCACAGCATACACTTGGAGACATGGAGTTGATCCTTCGAGCTGCTAATCCTAGCGCTGTAACAGTACAGCCCCAAAGTACCGCGGCAGATGGATGTGCTAACGTTGCATAATGCAGGCAGCTGGTTCAAGCGCCCGGTATTCGTAAGGGTATTTAACGTCCAGCTCGTCGTAGATGCCGGTCAATTGTGCGATATCAATGGATGGAGAATTGCGTTGATGTCCGAGGTGCATGTGGTTGTGCTGTGAGGTACGGTACGTGAGTAGTAAGCAGTGTCTCACGAGACGTGAACGCAACAGACAAGATCAGTCTCAACTCGATGAAGTCGTCAATCGCTCTCACATTCCACTGCCCGGACGGTAACAGGCAGCCAGCAGGATGCCTCGAGTGGCAGGTTTTCGAAGTCTTGTTAGATTACAACTTTCTAGCCATTGATGATCATACCGTATGTAGGCATTAGCAAGGCGGTTAGTATCCGACTCGCAGAAAGGCACAAGTCCTCCACGGCTTTACAACAGAGATGCTGATGGGGCCAACATCAGGCGGCAACATGAGCAAGCTACATCTGCTCTGCCCAACTGACTTCAGTCATTGAAGCAATTGTACTTCGAAAAAATGCGAACATAAATGCAGGTAGCTGTAGAAGCCACTCGGCAAAGCATCAAGCAACAGAGAGCATCATAGAGGGAAATAATAGGCCGCCCACCTCCCGAACATCAGCCGTCCCAACCAATCACAGCCCCCCATTTTGCAAGCAGCAACCAAGAAATCCATTCGAGACTCCGAGATATGCCATTTCAAAGCTCTCTCAAACCAGCCTCTTGTCCGTCCTCCATCCTCGCTCTCCCTCCCCTCTCTCTCTCTCTCTCCCCAACCCACCACAATCCATCCACAATGGCGAGCAGAATCACGCCCTTCCTCGTCCGCTCCGGCATCCGCTGCGCCTCGCGCGCCGCCCGGCCTCAGGCCCGCGCATTCTCCCTCACAGCCAGCCGGCCCAGCGACACCCTCCAAGTGGTAAGAATCACCAAGAATCAAAACCCCAACGCCGGCCACTCCCACTGTCGCTCCCTCGGGCCAATTCGCCTGTATCGAGAGAGAGACAGAATTGCTTCCGGATAAAGGGCAAATTCAAGAAAACTAGAAAGCGCTGACCTGTGAACCAACCGTGTCCCCCCCAACAGCACCGAAACACACCCGACAACAACCCCGACCTGCCCTTCAAGTTCAACGCCCAGAACGAGAAGCTCATCGCCGAGATCCTCAAGCGCTACCCGCCCCAGTACAAAAAGGCCGCCGTCATGCCCCTGCTCGACCTCGGCCAGCGCCAGCACGGCTTCACCAGCATCAGCGTCATGAACGAGGTCGCCCGCCTGCTTGAGATGCCCCCCATGCGCGTCTACGAGGTCGCCTCCTTCTACACAATGTACAACCGCACGCCCGTGGGCAAGTTTTTCGTCCAGGCTTGCACGACGGTATGTCACTTTCTATCAACCCATTGGTTTGAGCAATTGGGGGGAAGAGCAACAGTCACGACATGTTGCACCATGGTTACAAGTTTGAAAGCGGGATGAAGGAGGGGTAGCAAGCAAGCCATCCATCTTTCTCATATCATCTTCCCCTCCCAAAGACACTCAAACAATCCCTTCTCAAAGACACACACACACACAACTAATCATCATCATCATCACCAACAAAACAGACCCCCTGCCAACTCGGCGGCTGCGGCTCCGACGCCATCGTCAAGGCAATCTCCTCCCACCTCGGCATCAAGCAGGGCGAGACCACAAAGGACGGCCTCTTCACCTTCATCGAGGTCGAGTGCCTCGGCGCCTGCGTCAACGCCCCCATGATTCAGATCAACGACGACTACTACGAGGACCTCACCCCCGAGACCGTCGTCAAGCTGCTCGACGACCTCAAGGCCTCCGCCGCCACCGCCGACAAGACCGGCAAACCCGCCAAGATGCCCGTCGCCGGCCCCCTCACGGGTCGCAAGTCGTGCGAGAACAGCGCCGGGTTGACGAATTTGACATCAGAGCCGTGGGGAGCGGAGAAGACGAGGTCGGATTTGTAAACTTTGAACAGAACAGAGGATGAAAAAAATGGGATGTTGGTGGGGTGATGGTGGGAAACGAGGGCTGGTGCTTTGACACGGGTTTGAAATGTACATAACGCCATGTTGAATGCCAACAAAAAGAAGGAGACAAAAACCGGATATAGACCATACTGGCGGTGGTGTGCTGTGCGATAATTTACAGTCAATTCAAATGCATGTGCGTGCAGAATATTCCCGAATAGGCGAATTTTTCCTTCCATATTTCTCTTCGCGAATAGTAACCAAGGAATAAAGACATAACAAGAATCCTAAACAATTGCCCAGCTTTTCGCGCAACCTTGAGCTTGTATGCAAAATAAACCATCATGAACAAATGTCAAATGAGATCAAAAGGGCGGCAAAGAGAGGCTCAACGAAAATGAAAAGGCTCAATCAAGCAAGCCGCAGGATCCATCCCTCGCCACGCCGCCTGTTGTTATCATCCAGCCCACCCCAAATCACAATGCCCGTCTCCTCCAAGTCGGACATTGGCGCACTCGCCAGCCAGCCCCGACCCCTCGGCATCTCCAGCACCTCGTCGTCATAAGGGCCCATGGTGACCTTTGTCCACTTGCCCTCGCCAGTCTTGCGCCCCACGGCCGAGAACATGGCCGCCGTGAAGCTCGCGGCCGTCATGCCCACCGGCGGGACCTGAAACACCCAGACGTCGTTGTGCGACTTGCCGGCGTGGCCCTCTGTGCCGGGGCTTGCCTCGCCCATGGTCAGCACGAGGTACTCGGTGCCGCCGCCAAAGGTGATGGCCTCGAGAGATGACACGCTTCGTGGCGCAGGCCAAGCCTGGACGGTCTCTGAGGGGATTTCGCGCGAGGAGGCCTCGGGAACATCCTCCAAGATGGACTGCCAGCCGCCGCGGGCTCGAACAGCCACCTCGCCCCGAGTGACGCGGTCATCGAATATCTCAACCTCGAGATTCAAGAAGTCAATCTGGCCTCCAAGCTCATTCTGTCCGTCAAACCCACCAAACCGGAAAATTCGGCTCTTGCTGATGCAGATAGAGGTACCCGAGCGGGCAGGTCCCGGAGCCGCGGGCAGCTCAGTCCACATGCGGGAATGGACGTCAAAGGCCCAGAGGTCGCTGGTACGGTCACCGCTGGCGAGACAGCCCGCATGCACGAAGAAGGTGCCGTAACCGTTGGTTTCCTCGTCAATTGCACTCTCGGCAACATTACCAACGATGGGATCTTGCGGGATGCCCGTCTTGGAGGTGTCGCCAAGCGCCCACTCCTGCCAGGACTTGGGCTTTGTCGGCGGGGGAGGCGCAAAGTCGCGGGGGCGATCTGTTGCAGTGGCACTGTGGTAGCATCGTGGTGCCGGGTGAGGGATGATGGATCCCCCCTTGACTGCCGGGACGGGGTCGAGGTAGGTCCAGAGACGGGTGCGAGTATCAAAGACCCAGACGCGGCCACCTTCGTCAAGGGGCTTCATGTCGGGTCCGCCTCGGCCACCGAACAGGAAGATGCGGGATCCGATGACGGCGGTTGCATGCCCGACACGGGGCGGCGGGACCTGGCCCAGCCTGTCGTCTGTAGCCCGTCCCTTGCCCTTGTCCGCGGCCGTCGGCTTCGCAGCCTCTTCGGCGTCTTCAAAATCATCGTCGCTCTCCTTCTCAGCGGGCTCCTCGCCGAGATCTTCAGCTTTGGCCTTGGCCCTAGCTGCTTCATCCGATCCATCCTTCTTGCCCTTGTCCTGAGTCGGTGCCGGTGCAGAGATCGTCGTGTCTGGCTTTGCCGGAATCTTGAAATAATCGGCGCCGGCGCTGCTAAAGGGAAGGCGGATGACAACCATGTCATTGTCGGCGGGCTCGTGGGAGTTGCTCTCGCCACCAAAGATGTAGGCGCAGCCGGAGACGATGTCGAGGGAATGGGACGAGCGAGGAACCGGGGGCAGGTCGATGCGCTCCCAGGTGCCTCTCATGCCCTCTTGGTGAGGGTGCCTCCTGAAGGCACTCAAGGAAAGGTGTGGCATGGCGGGGAGAGAAGGCAGAGCGGGCAGCGACGGTACGGCAGGCATGGCGGGCAGATTGCTTTGCGCAGCTTGCCATGCCTCGGTGGAGCGGCGCTTGATGGTGCCGCCGATGTTGTTCATGGTGACGACCGAGGTTGGAGTCTGTATGTCAGGTAGTATGCAGTTTTCCCGGAGCTCGGCGATGGGAGCAGAGAAGTATCGTGATAGCTAGGTAGCGCAGATGAGGAGATGATGCTGGTGATATCGAGACGGGGGAGCAGAAAGGCGGCAATGAAGGACCAGCAGCTTCAGCGGGAAGAATGAGGAGAATCGGGAGGGATTAGTGAGATGCAAGATGGTTGGCTGCTGACTTGGGACCTGATTGATGGAGGACGGAGAGACAAAGTCGAGTTCGTCTGGCGGATGACGTACGAGCACCTATTTCAGTACTACCTGGCCGTTGCCCTGTAAACAGCAGCTGGGGAACATGTCGCGGGGCCCCTACAGTGCATGTATGTACTCGTATGGAGGGCGACAGGGGCAGAGGCAATGCGGAACAGAGCCTGGGACCGAGTTCTGTGCGCTGCTGGAGCTGCTGGAGAGTCTCGATCGTGGTGTCGAGTGGGCTGTGATCCTTCAATTCGCGAGTGGGGACCTGGTTCAGTAAGCACGAGGCGGAGCAGCGAGACGAGCGGCGGATAGACGGATGCGATAGTAGGTGGATTGCCGATGGGCAGAGCATCGATTCAATTTTTTTTTCTTCCCTCTGGTTGCGACAAGGTCAATCCATGCATTGGTGATCCTGTACTCGTACTAATGTAGTTGTATGTCAGTCCGTCAGCGAGCTGCTTGTGGGTGTGAATTTCCATGTGTTGCAGCATCCATCTCTAGAGTTGAGGTACTACTAGGTAGGTACCTTAGGTAGAGGTGATGACGGCAAATCGTTAGCGGGGCTGAGCGTGCTGTTTCACGGACGGCGGGGCATTTCAGGCCCTGTCAAAGCTTCTGAAACCTCCATCAGTCGCTTACGTTCGTACCTAGGTAGGTACCTTATGTTCCCTTCTATTAGGTACTGCCAAACACGTGTCAAGCAATGAAGAGATAATGGTTAAGATGAAACAACATTGAATGCCGTAATACAGAGGTTATCCGGACAATGAATGAAACGAAGAGTAAACACCCTGGCCAAGGCTCCAGGAAGCAATCGCAGAGTCTCTCAGCAGGGCGACAAAGCGGGGGAATAGCTCCAGCTTACAGGACCTGCTGCTAGTATCACAGATTGAGCCCTCGATTCTGCCTCACCCTCACGGTTGCCCCTCTTGAATGCACTCATGAATTCTGCGGGCTGACATGCCAAAAAATCATCCGATATGCCCATGATAAGATGCTGCCATGGCCGTAGTTCGGCATCTCCGCACGAGATCATGCAAGGAAAGCGTCGAGTTGCAGCCTACTGAGGGACTCTTTCGTCGAGATTTGCTTGACGAACACGGAGCAATATTGACTGATCATTTATTGCCAACATGTACTTATGGGTGAGAATCACACCTTGGCATGACTTGAGAAAACCCCCCAGTTCTCCCTCATCTCATCGGCTCATGATCTCGATTTCCGACTGATCTGGGGATTGGATGCGATCTTAAGAATTGGGGGCGGCTTCGCTGAGCCATCAACTGTCAATGAGGTATGTGGTAACTGCAGTGAATCTCTACAGGTATCAACTCTATAGAGGCCTCATCACACTTCATCCCTCCTATTTACTTCATCACAACACAACCAACAGCAGCAACACTTGCCGCGCCGATCCCCTGCATACGAACGAAGCCGTTGTTGGTCGTGCAAATACCTATTCATCATCAAGAAGGGCCTCTAAGCCACCCAGACCCCGGCCGGCGCTACAGACGGTGAACCTATCATCCTCCACCTCTCCAAGACATTCAGAGCAAAGAACCAACACGACCTGTTTTCTATCCCAGCTGTCTGACCACACTCTTATATGTATTCCGTCCTACAGCCTTGTCCTATAGTTCTCCACGAGTTTGTATACTTTGGTATGCCCAGTCTCTCCCCCCTGCGACGTCGCATTCTGCTCTCAGCCGCTTCATCTATCCGCAACCCGCTCAGCCATGCCCGGGGAATCCTCTACGGAAACCTGCAGATCTTAAGCCATCGTACAGACGACACTCGGACGGATAATTCTTCCCCATTCAGGATTCCGTGGCCGTGGCCCCCCAGAAGCTGTTCGTGCCGCTGCTTGCAATCCCTCGGCATCGCGTCTAAGGTCCTGCAAATCGTGCTGCATGGCCGGCGCTTAGAGTCCCGGGCGAGCCCCCCCCCTGGCCTGCGGCTTGCCACCCTCTCAGAGCGCTTTCGTCCACCAGGCTCGGCTGGATCCCCAAGATGGTGGTGACCTGCAGTGTCGCGCACGCGCGCTGGCTACGACTCGTATATATGCCCGATGAAGCCCACACGAATCCTCTCAGCTGTATCTGTACCTCGCTCATGACAGTCGCTCGCTGAGTTACGTGTTCCCATCCTGACTGTGTCCCTCTACTATTCTCGTCGGCCCTCGGATAAGTTTGCCTGTCGATTACGAAATATGGAGGAAATCTACCAAAAGCTCAGCGTGGTCAATCTGTGGCAAGGCTTCTCCAACTCCGACGACACGTCCTTCGAAGTCATCGAGGCAAGGCACCAGAATGCCTCTAGCAAAATCAGCATCAATCGCAAGCTCGTCCACCTGAAGGAGCTGGACAGCTGGCTGGCCGAAGGAACAGAAGACGACGGCACTGCGAGCGAGTCTCTTGTCTTGCGCTTGGCCTTGATAGGCTGCGATATCAAGCGCAAGCTCCTCAAACTATCCAAAGAAGTTCTAGACCCGCTGCTCGAGGAGTTCAACTTGGAACTGGCCTACACTTACTCGCAGACCTGCATCACGAATGTGTCTGCCATTCCTTCCAAAGGTCAGCAGACATACTCGTTCTGCTACATGCCCAAGCTGGTGGCTGTCTGGTCTCAGAAGGGTCCCTTCACGCACAAACAGACCGGCCGAGAGGTATTACCTCTTACACAGGGCCTCATCCTCGTCGAAGAGTCCAACAAGGGCTTCCTCTCCGACACGCTCTGCTCGCCTTGGGATGCCCTGCTCTACAGAAGCCCCATGTTCCCAGCCTTGCTGTTTAGCATGATCCTTAGCATGCAGGTCCACTTCGAGGAGGCAAAGATCAAGTTGAAGCTGCGCGAGATCGAGGAGCGTACAGGCCAGGATAGAGTGGCCGAACGCAAGCAAGAAACTTCAACGGAATCGTACATCAAGCTGGCCGCCCAGGTGGATCGACACGCTGTCAAGCTTGCCAGCGTGAGCAGGAAAAGCAAAATGGCCGAAAAGACTCTGTCTTTCATCTTGCAGAATGATGTGCCGAGAGGTTCTGGAGGCTTCGGGGGCTTCGGACAGCCGTCCGGAAATGAACCGGATCGCTCCAAGGAGCTTCTGAGAAGCCATGTGTCTCTCTTGCAGGATAGACTGTCGATGCAGGCTGTCGATATAGAGTACACACTGAGGCGTGTTCAACTGCAGATCAATACTGTAAGTTCCTGCCAGCCAGCACAGATTGGATAGCAGGCATACTTAGGCTAACATGGATCCGTAGCTCGCCGGCATCATATCCAGAGACGACGTAAAGGCCAATCTCGACCTCGCAGAGTCCCAGCACCGCGACTCCCTGTCGATGAAGACGCTCGCCATCGTCACCATGGTCTTCCTCCCCGGGAGCTTCATCTCCGCCCTCTTTTCAACGTCCATGTTTGACTGGGACAGCATCGACTCCAGCGCGAGCAGCATCGCGGTGCGGACGCTGCCCCAGTTCGGCTTGTACTGGGCCATCACCATCCCGCTCACCGTCGTCACCTTTCTGCTGTACTTTTTCTGGCTGCGGGTGATGAAGAGGCAGCGGGACCGCAGGAAAAAGAGCTTTGATCAGCTTTCTGCCGAGGAAAAGGGCGAGGGCAGTGCGGTTGACTTGGCGAAGCTGCGGAAAGAAGGCACTGAAGTCTCCAAGAAGTCGACCATGCCGTTTGGTAACTGGTAGGAGAGAGGTTTCTGTCGAGCTTGTTTCATTTCCTCCCATTCGCTTGCTTTCCCCCAGCTCTTTTCTCTTCTGCTTTTGAGCCCGATTCCCAATGTCTTCTATAAGCATTATCTCTGTATTCTATATGGCAACCCTGATGAGTGAATGACAAGATTCTTTCTATGTCATGTTACAGTTCGACATGTGCCAAGTGCCATGCCATGCCGAACTCGGCGTGAGATCGACAACGATCTTCATGCCTGAACTCAGTAAAGTAAAGTTGGCTTAGAAAATTGAACAAGGCCGTTTAGTCTTCGATTTTCCATTGCTAGAATCATCTTGGCCGTTGTCATTCAATTTGTCTTGTCCCCCAAACTCTTCAATGACGCACATGCACCGCCTTGGAGGAGGGGCTGCTTCTTGTTAGCATTACCTCAGGCTCAAGCAGCGGCTCAAGCCTCCTCCCCCACCTACAGACTCTCTACCTGACCATCAACATACTGTACCAGCAACACATGCTCCCTTCTCTCACACGCACCATCAACTCATGAGAACATCTCCCACACTATCGAATCGCAGCTGCAACTCGCTCATTCAACACCGTCCAGTCCTCACAGATCCACCAGCTATTATGTCTATGCTCACCGCTTCATAGTGCCAGGCTCCCGCGTGTGTCAGGTCAGATGGCGTCTCACGCGCCCCCAGGCGGCGGCATCGTGCCCGCGCAGCTGGGCTTCCTCGCCATCTATAACCCCTCGCTGGGCCAGACGGACGAGACCATCGACGACCAGATTGTCTACTACGCCTCCGTGTCCACGCAGTCCTCCGGCCGCAGCAGGCGACGCCGCGCGCGCACCAGGCCGACGGATGGCATCTCCCAGGAGGAGCGCCACGAGCGGCTGCGCCAGATCGGGCTCGCGCAGGGCATGGTCAACTTCAGCCGCGGCTTCTCTGACGGCGCGCCGGTGGACGCCATCGAGACGGAGAAGTCGAGGGTCATTGCGCATGAGCTGGAGCCCGGGTGGTGGATTCTTGCTGTGAGACCCTCTCTCATCAAGGAGTCGGGGTTTGTGTGTGTTGTCGATAGGATGCTGACTTGAAGCTTTGCTGATAGAGCATCGACTTGAACAAAGTGCCTCTGCCGCCGCGGCTGCCCACAAAGACGGGCGAGCAGCAGGAGGAGAGATACGAGTATTCGAGCCGCGAGATGAAGCCTGCCACGTTGCTGCTGACGGATCTTTTGCGAGCACACAGCATCTTTCTTTTGCATCACGGGTCGTCGCTGAGCGCCTTGTTTGTTCGATACCGCCGTGTCAAGTTCATTGCACTGCTCAGCCGATACTGGGACCTGTTCCTCTCCACCTGGAACGTCATGCTGCACGGGAACCCAGCAAGAGACATGTTTGGCGGCATCAACCTGGCCGCGTCTGGTGAGCTCGGCGTCGGCGTCGGCGAGGAAGACCGTGGGAGCGGGGAGCGGGAGGTACTTGAGGGCCTAGTGAGCAGAGTCGAGGGGCTTGTTGACCTTGTGGTCTCGAGATTCGGACACGACGACCCTGAGACAGATACAGGCAAGTCGATCAAGGCTCGTGCAGAGCCATGGCTGGGATCTGGCAGAGAGCCCACCGTCGAGGACGGCGCCATATTCCTCGGGACAGGAGCATTATCACGAAAGTCGCTACGAGACGTGACACACTGGATGGAGGATCTATATACTTGGGGCGAACACGCTTATGGCGTCATTGAGAGCCCGACCTCAACGCGGCGTGCTCGAGGCAAGAAGTCCACGTCCAAGGCGGCGGTGCCGGCTGAGAGCCAGCCTCCAGAGGCAGATGCTGCAACGGAGCCTGCACGAGACGCAGGCGAAGCTGCGACCGCTGCCCAAGACGCTCAGCCGAAAACAGAGGGAGATGGGTCTAGTGACGCAACTCCTGAACTTGAAGCTGGAAGGCTCGACAAGATGGTCAGCTACTTGACACTCGGATACGGATCGTATTGGTCGTTTCCAGGCAGCGGCGGCAACTCGTCCGACGCTGCCGTCCAGCAAGCTGCCGCCGGGGACAAGTCGCATGCCAGGAATGCATCCAAATCGCCAAAGCTGCCCTCTTTCCTTGAGTCGTCGGGCCACTTCCTGATTGGCCTCAAAGGAGACATCGAAGAGGATGCCCCAGCTGCCAATGACGCTGCGACGCCCGTCGGTTCGGACGATGCCGAGGAAGAGGACGAGAACAACTCGCGCACCGTCCTGCGCACTCTGCACGTCGAGCTGGAAAGCCACGCTGCCGAGCACCGGCCAGACATCAGCGTCACCCGGGACTTTGGGCACGAAGCCAACCCGCTGACCCGAGCCCAGGCGATTGGCGGCGCGTCCGCCGGCTACGACTCGCACGACGCCAACATGTCGGAGAAGCTCCGCGTCGTCGTCTACGTCAACAAGCCCTTCATCTTCACCTTTCTGTTCCGCCTCCGCACCGACTCCCTCGCCTGGGACACGCTCTACCGCTCGCTGCACTACCAGCTGGCGCCTCTGCGGAAGCCCCTGCTGGCATCGACCAGGTACCGTCCCGAGCGCCCAGTCGCCGGGCCCGCGTCGTCGCATACCATCCAGGACCTCGTATGGGATCGGCCCTCGCTCACCGTCCATTCGTCGATCCCCAACATCCCAGACTTCTTCCCCGACTCTTCTTCGTCTGCTTCTTCATCTTCGTCATCACCGCCGTCGCCGGCGTGGTCCCGCGCGGATGCTATAAGCACGCACCTGCACCTGCTCAACATCTACGCCGCAACGCGCTCTCGTATCGCCGACGTCGAGCGCACGCAAAAGACAAACCGCGGGTGGTGGATCGTCTGGACCCGCGTCCTCCAGCGCACCGCCGCGACGACCCCTTCCACCGTCACCATAGCCACGGCACCGCCGCTCTCCACCATTCCCGAGAGGGCATCGTCGCCATCCCTGAACGCCCAGGCAGGCCAAGGCCACCACCACCACCACCACGGAGAAGAAGAAGAGAAGGAGGAGGGAAAGGCCCCTTCATCTCCTCCCCGTCCCTCGTCCTCTTCCTCCTCTTCATCGTGGTCTCACTCACCGCCTCCCGTCGTCGACAAGGAAATCTTCCTCTTGCGCCGCGCGAGCGACCACATTGGCTTCCGCATGGCGTCTCTAGACGAGGGCGGCGCGTCCGGGGCGGTCGAGGGCATGGGCCGGCTGGCGCAGGGCATCGGCGTCGATACGAGGAGGTATGTCGAGGAGCTCTTGACGCTGCTGTGAAGTGATAATGAAGAGAATGAAAGATGAGGCGCGTTGTAGTTAGTTAGTTAGTCATGGCATGGACATGGACAAGGATTCTTCTTCTTCTTCTCGTATGCCTTGGTCGCTTATTTTTGCCCGGGGGATTGTTGGTGCTGGGGGGGCTTGGCGGGATCTAATATTACTTCTGTGCTTTCTTCTTTCCATGGGGAGCGCCTATCGTTATTATAAGAATTGCTTTGACTCGTGTTCGTCTCACCGATGGCGGGTTACTTGATGGGGTAATGGTATGTTGAAATTGAAGAATGAATGAATCATGACCTGTGATGGCTATGTGTTTAATAGCATCTATTACTTGATCAACATTTGCTGATCATGCCGAAGCCCCCATGTCACGCTTGCCGTGAGTGTCGGGAAATTCAGAAGCAATTGGTTAAATCAATTCGGTCAATCAAGTCAATTAATCAAGTCAATCCATCGATCCATGTTACTAGTAGGTAATACCAAATAATCTAGCAATCACGGCATGTACCTACAATATATGCTCTCTCGCAAGCCCGAGTAATACCCAGTGCAAGCCACCAGGCCACCAGAGCGCTTACGACGCACGACAAGGCTTTGGTCAAACAATCAATTAAATCAATACAGCATAATAGGTAGGTAAGCATCTAAAAGGTATGTCATTCCACGTAGTCTCCAAGACAAAAGAGGACATATTCTATCAAATCTGTTCTATATGTACACAGAAAAAGATGCCGTCTCCCTTTGGGGAGACAAAGGCGTTTCGTAAGAGAAGAAGAAGAAATTGAAAATCATTTTCCTGTTCCATATCGCATTCCGCATCCACGCCAGGGATGGTAGAATCCAAACAAATTCAACAGATGAAGGGTATAACGTGAAATAATTGTCGACATTTGTTTTTTCCTTGTCTTTTCATCTCAAAAGACTTGGCCTTGTATGCGCGCTGCACATGAGACAGGCAAGCTGTTGTGGGGTGTGCATCAGAGGCGCAGCTGCGACAGCAGCAGACTCAGGTTGGTGAGCAGCAGCTTAGTTGAAAGACCAGCTGACGGGCTCACGGCCGCCGTCAAGGCTGCCAAAGAGCTCGAGGAAGACCTTCTCGCTGACGTCAATGTCGTGCTCAGCGCAGCCCATGCACTTGTCCTTGACGACGGCGGTGGTGGTCTTGCCGCCACCGTGGATGGTGATGGTCTTGCCGCACATGGGGTTGCCGTTGGAGACGGCGCCCATGAGGCCGACGGCAATGGCAACAACGTTCTCGCTCTGGTCCTTGCCGGTGTCGTCCTCGCCGCAAGAGCCCAGGCCGATGGTGTAGTAGGTGATGTCACCAGAGTAGGTGCCGCTGGAGCCGCTGTCGCTGCCGGTGTCGACGTTGGCCGGGGGAGAGGGAACCTCAACAGAGGGCGAAGGCGAGGGAGAAGGAGAGGGAGAGGGAGAGGAAGAGGGCGTCTCAACGGGAGGAGGGGGAGGAGGAGCAACGGAAGTAGTGTGCACGACAGGAGCAGGCACGCTGACGACGATGGGAGCCTCAGAGGAGGTGGTCTGAGGAGGCGGGGGCGGGGGCGTGAAGACGGAGCTGGCGGCCGCAGTGGTGGTCTCCGGGGGAGGAGGAGGAGCCTGGCTGGTGGAGGTGGCCTGCTCAGCGGTGGAGGTGGGTTCGAAGAACTCGCCGGCAGAGGCGGAGAGAGTGGCAGAGGCCGTGGTCTCGGCGGGAGCGGCAGAGGACGTCTTGCCGTCCTGGACCCAGTAGGTGTAGGTGGAATCGACCACCTCGGTCACGTAGACGGTGTCGGTGTGCCACTCGGTCTCGGTGACGACGACATCGCGGCCCGCGTGCTTGTGGGCGTGGAAGCGGGCGTGGTGGCCGTGGTGAGGCTGGGCGGCAGCAGCTGCGACGAGCAGAGCAGAGGCGACGGCGACGGACTTCATGGTTGCTGGTGGTTGAAGCTGGATGCTGAAGGAGCGATGGTGCTTTTGGTGTTGTGCGATGGTGGTTGTTCTGTTCAACAGAGACAGTAACAAGAAGCAAGTGCCGTAGGGGCGGGAGTTGTTTCAAGGAACGTGGGTTGCAAGAGGAAGAAAACGAAGAGTCCTGCTCCGAGAGAGTGGGAAGAGATTGGACTTTGAGCAAGTCGGATTGCGTTTGGATGAAACAGGGCGAGCAGGGGAGGGGGGGCGGAGGCCTGTTTAATACCCAAGGAGCGGGAGCGCCGCTTATGAGGCCCAGGATGAATACGGAGCGCTAGAACAAGCTGCTTGCCGGGGTGGGTGGGCCTCGAATTGCCCCTGGTTCTCGCCTTGTCGCCCTCTCAGGCTCTCTCTTGTCTTGTGAAGAGGTTGTTTGACTCTTGTTTTTTTTTCCATTATTCCTATAAGTGCTAGCGCCTCCCGCTTTGTCCACTCCCCCCTCGGAGCCACCTCCAGGGCAGCCAGTGTGGATGCGCACCTGCACAGCACTGGGCTACTAGTACTTGTACAGTACTCCTGCAAGGGCGTGAGCAGAGGTGGTGAGCAAAGCATTGGATCCATCCCCTTGATCTCAGCATGGCGACGGAAAATAGTCGAAAGAAAGCTTAGCCTGCACTGTCGACGGATCGCAGCCGCGCCGGGGCTGCTGGTGGCTGCCACGTCGCCGAGGGCGCTGCCATTGGCCGCCCAGGGGGAGCTAGCGCTGTATTACAGGGGGGCCAACAGCCCTTCGGGCGCTGCAGGGGCCGCCATCCGGACCCGTCCCAGCGTCGCAGCCCCAGCCAGGTACCCGGAGCGCCAGCCAATGGGCGCTGGACGGTGCCTGAGGCCCGGCGGGGCTGCTCCGAGCACTGCAGCAGGATTGGGCTGGCGTGACAACGCCCGAGAAAACTCTGCGGGTCGCCAGCACGAGCAGCGCATGCACCAACGGCTCCAGCTGGCAAACTCTCTCGCCATCCCAGTGGAGCCACGCCAGAGACAGAAAAACGCCTTGCCGTGCAGGTTTTTTCGTCTTGCTCGGATTTTCCCATTCTTAGTCATGATTGTTGTCTCCTTCATGCGCCTTGTCCTTCGTACTGTACGGAGCTGCTGCTGCTGCTTCGGAGCAACCTGCAGTCGCGTCGCCGCCTCCTGCTCTGGCCTCCCCTGGCTGCCTGCTTGCTTGCTTGCTTGCTTGCTTGCTTGCTTGCTTGCTCGCCCTCTGCCGACAGTGAGGGATATCTGTGCGCCTGGCAGCCAGACCCGCTCCCGCCTCTCCATCCATCCACCTGGATCTTGACAGTGCGCCGTCCGGCTATCGAGATGCTGCTCCTCCTTTCCGTGGGGACAGCGACATCGACAGCGGGAGCGGTTTGCGCTGCCGTGCGGCTTTTTCTCCTTATCCCCTCTGAAGGTGAGGCTTCTGTGAGCGAATGCGGCACTCGACCGTCAAAGAAGGCCGTTTCGCGCCATCTCCGTGAATGGAGACGCCTCCACGTGCCTCGTCACTGCATTCCAAAGCAGAGGATCCCGAGTGTGTGCAGTAGTAGTAGTAGTACGTACGCTGTGCTCGGAGATTGAGGCGAGTCAGAGAAGAGGCGCCCCTCTTTTCAATTCCAACACTGTGCTGCTTCCAGATGCGCTGCGCCGGACCTGCAGTAGGGTGCATCGCACAGTATGAGATTGATTGCTTTGCAAAGCTGGCGTCGACGGGCCATGTTCTTTGACCCGTCTTCCATGTGCTTCCGACCACGCCGACCAAGGCACCCATCCGCTCTAAAAATCGTGGCGGTTGACTCCTTTGCGCGTCGTGGCCCTGTCGTCTAACTTCACCCATGTATCCACCGCATGGCCGCCAACCGGATGTCCATTTCCAGAGACGTTGTGGACAGTTATGGAACCGCTGCAACCTCGCCCAGGCCTGGGATTCGCTGGAGACTTCGACTCTGCTTGTCAGTGGCAGCAACACTACTGCCTCCTTACAGGACCGAAAAGGCGAGAAAAAAAGAAAAAGAACAAGAGCAACGGGAAAACACGCAATGCAGTCGCCACAGGATCAAAAATTTTCTCATTCAGGCCAAACGCCAACAGCTCGCATGTGCTATTAGCCGCTCTGCTTTGCTTTCCTCCCTCTGCTGAGTTCTTCGCAGTCCCCCAGCGCATGTGCTTTGGCAGCATGAACCTGGTCGAGATCGAGTCCGCGCCAATCGTTAATTTCGCTCAGCAGTCGTAATAACTGTTCCACCGCCTCATTCCCCGCACCTTTGCTTGCCCTGTCGTACTCGTACGACTTGATACGAGGATTCGCAAGTCGCAGTTGGGGACCTGGTTATTCATAGCAGCCCGGGATTAATACCAGGGTTGCCCGTCTCGCCTGCTGCAATGCCGGTGAAAGTGCATGCAGGCTCCCTCCGGCCTCTTTTGCTGAATTGAGGCGCGTTGGTGCGGTCGTTGGCAGGTTTGGTCTTTCAACGTCCTGCAGCGAAGCGCAAGGGGTCGGGGAGTCGGGGAGTCACGTCCAATCTCGAAAATCCTTATGTCGTTGGTGTTTGTGTGATCAGCTCACGATTTGTACTTCATGGTTGGCTGCCGGGGCTCTCTTCTTGCTCGATGTGGTGCCACCTGACGCCCGCTTCCTAAAGGTGAAGAGGAACAGCGATTCCCGCTGGAACACGGGCCTGTCCTCGTCGAAAATTTCCTCGACCACAAAGGCCTTCTTGGCAGCCTTGACAAACTGCATGTCGGCTCTTCTCCTCTTCTTGAAGCAAAAGTACACCACGGCGTGCTCGTTGAGCTCAAACAGGTCCTTGAGCGTCTGCATGAGAAGCGGGAAGGCCGGCTCAAAGTAGACGCACTCTGCCGCCAATATCACGTCTGGCTTGTGCGCCACTACGGCCTCTGGTAATGGCTCGCCCCTGGAAGTCGTTTGCATTAGCCAAACTTGCCTCATTGAGACGTAAGAAAGAAGCAATTGAGAAAGTAAGAAAAGGAGCAACTAGTGGCAGGCGGCGTAACACTGCCAAGAAACAATGGGCATGCGCCTCTTCACCGAGCTAGGGCGTTGCTTGGCGGGCAGCTCTCCCGTGGGAGCGGCAAAGATTTCGACGTACCAGTCCAGGATTGAGGCCGTGGCCTTGGTCTCGAGCTTGTTCAGCTGGATATTGTGCCTCATCAGCTCCAGCATCACATCCTGGTCGGTTAAGATGAGTGGCGCTTGGAGGTCACACCCAGCCGCCACAGCCAATCCGACCAGCCCACCGCCCGCGCCCAATTCCAGTCTGCATTGTTTGAAACTGAGTCAGCAGTCTTGAAACCACCTAGAGAGAAAGAAGGTTTTCCTCACATGCGCGCGTTCTCGAGTTCGCTCCTGTGATAGCGCAGCATGTGCTTCCCCAGCACCATGCCCGCCGGCCACGTCTGCCCTCCGCAGCCCGTCCGCACGTCCTCGCGGAGCTTGATGGGCTGTGCGAGGAGGCCGTCGAAGTCGATGCTTGTGTCGCCGGCCACCTTGGATGCCGGGAGGGAGACGAGATCTTCCGTGATGCCCGCCACGGGGTCCAAGTCGGGGGACGAACTGCGGCTGTCCATGTCGACGCTTGCTTGATGCTTGATGCAGGGCTGTAAAACAATCACACGAGTAAAAGGCGACGGTAAAGAGGAGAAGGATACGGAAGAAGAAAGAGGCTGATGGAATGAAGTCAAGGAAAAAGTGTAACAGATGTCATCAGATATCGATTCCCCCGCAGCTGCTCGTCCCTCTTTTTCCTGATAGTGCCTGCCTTATCTGCGATGGCCCTAAGGTTGGTGTTTTTTTCGCCGGTCACGAGAGTTTTGATTCCGAAGCAGAGACCCTCAATTGTTCCGGGGCGCAGACTGTATCATCCCTTAGGTACCTAGCTGCCACAGTTGGACATGAGCTTTGGCGACTCTGTTTCATGATCCGGATCTGAATATCGTCAAGATGAGTGATGAAAGTGATATTGAGCCTGCTACTACGAGGAAAATATAGCTGGAGTTGCAGCAAGTTTATCGATTGACGTCTGCCACAGTTATCATACCGCTGATCAACCGTCAATCCTAACTTGCACATGGGTAACAGTCGCCTTGCGCAATCCTTACCTTACTTATATGACTGTTCGCTCAACGATTCAAACGACGATAGAATCAAAGTGACTACCTTACCTAATACTCGAGCTCATTCATGCAGCATCAGCATGTCACGTCAAGTCAAGTCGAGTCGAGGGAGGCTTCATCTTTACGCGCCTCGCGTCGACTGAACCCCCGCCCATTCTCAACGGCAGCGCAATAGTCCAGACCCCCATTCTTCCGAGTGGCATCCCATGTCTCACCCCCTCGAGCAGCACGTTTTCACACAGGCCCTGGAATGCCACAGCCTCGCTCTGGTCTGTAACTGTGTCTATATCCACCAAAGCTGATACTACTACTACTATGTACTAAGTACTCTGAAAAGTGTGCCCTCTGAAGCTCCTCTCCTCCTTCTTTTGAGACATTTCGCCTCCCGCCGTAATGACACCAATGTGTGCCTCGTTCGGCATTATTGACGGCACATCCAACTCCATGATGGCTTCATGAGGTGACAGAGGTGGAATGAAGGGGGTCCAACAGGCGTTTGCCTCGACCTCTATACTACCCAGCCATCCATCTAAGCCCAAGTGACTTCAGCATGGCTCTTCCTGTTCCATCTAGACTACGACTCTGCTCCTTTTCCCCTCTCCTCTCCTCTCCTCTCCTCTTCTCATCTATTCTCATCCTCACCTTCACATCCACTATGTCTGCTCAATCGTGACATTTTCCTAGCTACTCAGCTGCGCCGTCCAAGCTCGTTCCCGCCGCATGGCTCTTCACCACGCTCCTTGAAGCCGTCCAGCGCTCCCAGCGCACCACACACGTCAACATGTCCTCACACCCTCTCATCGCCGCTCTCTCAACCCTCAGCCTCTTCCAATCCGCCTTCGCAAATCCCACAATCTCATTCCCGTTCAACGCACAGCTCCCGCCCGTCGCCCGACCAAACCATGCCTTCTCCTATTCCTTCTCGCCAAACACTTTCCGATCTGACTCCAACAACATGACATACGCCCTTGGAGACCATCCTAGCTGGCTGTCACTAGAAAGCGAGAGCAGAAGACTCTACGGGACGCCTAAAGAAGAGGATATCCCCGCGGGGGAGGTCGTGGGACAGGAGTTTGGACTCGTTGCTACGGATGATGTTGGATCGACAACGATGAATGCCACGCTCGTCATTACAAGGAGATCACCGCCATCGATACATATCCCCATATCGCAGCAGATGGACAACTTTGGACACTTCTCAGCGCCATCTTCCATTCTGTCATATCCGTCGACAGAGTTCCAGTATACCTTTGATCCGGATACATTTGGCAAAGGCAAGGGCTTGAACTACTACGCTTCTTCAAACGACAGCACGCCTCTGCCAGCATGGATCAGGTTCAACGACAAGACATTGACCTTCTCTGGGCGGACGCCCGCCTTTGAGTCGTTGGTCCAGCCCCCGCAAAAGTTCGACTTCAGCCTCGTTGCGTCGGACATTGTCGGCTTCTCAGGCACTTCGCTGTCCTTTGCGATTGTGGTGGGAAGCCACAAGCTCACGACAGATGACCCGATTATTCTTCTCAACGCTACAAGAGGCGCAAAAGCCAGCTACGAGGGTCTGGCAAAGGGCATCCAGCTGGACAATGAAGCCATTCGGCCCAGTTCCCTCGACGTGTCGGCAGATGATATGCCGTCGTGGCTGACTCTTGATCCTGCAACGCTGCGTCTGGAGGGAACCCCGCGAGAAAATGATCATTCGACAAACTTTACAATCGTCATTCGAGACTCCTTTGCCGATGCCCTGAGTGTCCTTGTCCAGATCGACGTGGCCACGGGACTATTCCAGTCGAACCTCGAAGACATCCAGATAGAGCCCGGCAAAGAGTTCAACCTGGACCTCTCCGCATACTTCCGCGATCCAAGTGACATCGAGCTCAAAGTCAATACCGATCCCGAGGTCGGCTGGCTACACGTCGATGGGCCTAGAGTGTCGGGCACCGCCCCGAAGGCGGCAAAGGGCAAGTTCAACATGTCCATCAAGGCCGTGTCCAAGAGCACCGGCCTCACACAGACACAGAAGTTCCGTGCTGAGTTTGTCCCTCCAGACGAGGCGATCAGCACGGCATCTTCTCCCGGTTCGAAGCCTTCAAGTCCAGGCAGCGCAAAGTCCGAAGACTTCCGCCGCCACCGCCTCGGTACAACTGACGTTCTGCTAGCAACCATTCTGCCAGTGCTGTTCCTTACGTTCGCCATCATGATGCTCATCTGCGTTATGCGCAGGCGACGGCGGCACCGACAAACCTACATCTCAGCAAGCAAACATCGGCCCAAGATATCTGATCCGATACGGTTCACCCTCCGCAATGACGAGTCAGACGCTGAAACAATTTTCCAATTGGAAAATACTGTTCGTTCAAAGGCGTCTAACGCGCGACTGATCCGGAAGGGCGACGGGTTCTTTACTGAGGTGGCGTCACGCGTGTCATCGAGGTCAAAGGCATCCGGCACCTTACGTGACGACTCCGTCCTGCGCGCTCCGCCACGTCCACTGGCCGCGGGCGCTCGTTCCGGGACGCCCAGGAGCGTCAGCCCCCTGACAGACGATGGGGATCACGGCTCGTGGTTCACTGTGGAGAGGGCGACCACTGGCGAAAAGAGCCACAAGTCATCAGGGAGCAACCAGTCGGACACGACCCTGCCTGAAGTCGCCCAGCCATATCTGCCTACATCCGGCTTTCTTTCAGAAGCAGGGGAGAGTGCGTTCAGAAGCGGGTTAGACCTCACCCTGCCTTCGCTGGACGACCTGGCCAACCTGCAACCGATGCCCCTAGCGATCATCAAGCCATCGACACAATCAGATGGCTCTGGGGCGTTTTCAGCTACCACATCGAGCTCTGCCGCGCTGCCATCCAGCCTCCACCTGATCCACGAGCCATTCAGTCCGAGTCTCGTCAGTCGAGCGCTGGAACCAGCCAAGGAGCCTATACAAGAAAAGCAGACAGAGAGTCAAGCAGCAGAGAAATCGACAGAGCTGCAGCAGCCAGAGCAGGCGCGTCTCCCGAGCGAACAATGGCTCAGCCGGGGCGGCTCCTCCTGGTTAGAAGCAGAGTCCGCCAAGGGGGCCAAGAGCTTCCGCACCGAGCCGTCGTTTGGATCCAGCGAGAACTGGCGCGTCGCCCCGGGACGGCGAGATCCAAGCGTAGCCTACCTGGAGCTCGTGGACGAGACGCCCTTCCTGCCGTCGAGGACGGCGTCGAGAATCACCCTGGGGCAGCTGGAGGAGCGACGCAGCCTCGAGCTCATGTCGCCCAGCAAGTGGGGCGAGGACGAGCGGAAGAGCACGATACGGCCGATGCGGTCGACGAGCGCGATCTCGATGCTGAGCGACGGCGATGCGTCTGTGTTCGGGGAGAGGGAAGCGGTGGCGAAGGGGAAGACGGCGGCGGCGGCTTGGAGGAGGGAGGATTCGGCAGCAAAAGTGTCGGAGAGAAGCTTCAAGATGTTCATATAAACCTGATTTTGATGATGATTGTGTTTCCTTTTCCTTTTGTAAGGGCAATGTTAGATACCACGGAGCCGTCAGTGTTTGGATGCACTCGTCGCGATGAATCAATGTCACATGAATGGAATTATAAACTTGGAAGTGCCGGTTCGTTCCTAGGTACAGTACATTGCCACTCAATCAGTTGATGTCATTACTGTTGGTACCTAGGTACCTAGTAGTATTATCGACCCTGAATACCTACCTACCTAGGTAAGGTGCCCCAAATCGCTAATAGAGGTCTGGTGCTATATTGAAGCTGTACCTAAGGTAAGATGCAGTTAGGCGCCAAGTACCCTGTCGCTCTAATCGTCAGGTGCAGATACTCAGAGGCCAACGCTTGGCGCAGATGGAGGGGTTCTCCGTCAATCGAGGGGGGAAACCGCGGGGCTCTCGACTCGAAACTCAAGGGACCTCGGAAGATGATTATACTAGCAGCAGAATCGTACGTACATACAGGAACCATCGATTCACGGCCTCTGGACCCCTTGCGAGCATGACATTATTAGATCTTCTCCGCGCTGCCCCGGGCTGCCGGGCTAGACTAAACGTGACAAGGTAGAGAAAATGCTCCGCATCATGCTAACGTCGATATGGAGAAGAAACAAGAAAAGAAAAAAAAGAGCCGAGCAGAGAGACCCCTTTCCCACCTGTGTCCCTCCAGAAAAACTTGGTAGTGGCTTGCTGACTGGCTGCTAGCACGCTTGCAGCAGCCGCAGCTTCGCCACATCTGCCCATCCGGCCTATCATCTGCCCCCCCTCTGGCTGCCTAGCGAGCAAGAGATAGTGGACGAGAGACGGGAGCCTAGGCCTGGAGTTGCTGTAGCACCTGCGGAGAAAAAAAAAATGACCTGAAAAAAATTCAGATAGACCGTTGAGATTGGCAGCATACAGTACCTAGGTCTGCTGCTAGCACCAAGTGAAGAAGAAAAAAAAATCCAAAGCGTGGCGTTGACTGGCTGAGGTATCGCGGTACCCCGCTTCCTGCGAAGCCGATTTTGCGCTCTGTTCTGCTGGCATCACCAACCGAAAACCACCACACACTCGCACACACCACACACAACCCTCGATCCGCCTCGACGCCGCTGGTTTCCCCCCTTCTTTCTCCCCCTTCAGCCACGTCCTCGTGTCCTATAATCTTTCGCAGCCTACGGTCCCGCCTCCAGAGGTCTTGCATCCCTGAGTACCA